>JAEANM010030156.1:0-10058 GCA_017656035.1 Myanophis thanlyinensis | reverse complement strand
CTGGGCTGGTTGGCTGTGCTGCTGCCTCTTGTTTAGTTGATGGAGTTAATGTTGGTATAATGGGCTGTGTGATGGCCGTGCGAGTTCTTTTGTTGTGGTGTCCTTGGTCCTGCATTGCAATCTTCTGGGTCGTTATTATTATCTTCTGGGTCGTTTGTGTTTTGATCTCTTTTCCATTCCAACAAACGTTGTGAAGATATTCTCAAACTTACAAGGGAAAAGACCCGAACAGACCTAGACCTGCATATCTGCACCAGTGAAAATCTACGAAAACAAATTTTAAGTATTGTATCTACATTTGCAACTCTTCTATTATTTTCTGCTATTCAGAGATGTATATGAGTGGGAAACTATATAAACTGAATATACACATTTCTAAATGTTGTTTATATGCCGACTGCATGAGTACCTTTGTAACAATATATGCCAACTGCATGAGTACATTTACCTGCAACTGTTATTACCCATAATGGGTTTGTTTTACATCCAAATACAATTTTATTGTATCATTATCAATCATTTCTATTCTACTCTATGATATAGAATTAGCAATAGGGAGGTACAGTGTTGTAGATGTCTTCTTAGCCTTTTTTTAAAGCAGCAGCTACGCTTATAGCCTTGCATTTTGTTTCAGTTAGAAAACTCAAAATATTTTAAGTGATAACCTGAGATTTTTTTTTGGCACAACCGTCCTTTTGAGAAAGAAATTTACTTTTACTATGAAAATAAATAAATTGTTAGCTAGAATTAAAAACAGCATGAATTATGAATATTAGAAAGTGATAAAGGGTTGATAAGAGATGACTTCCAAATCAGAAGTTATATTATTGGATAACATTGCATCCTAAGAGTGACCTGCATCTTATCGTACTTAATAATATTCTTTTTCAGTCTTTATTATAAGAATTTATATGGCCCATCATATTACTGAGTTACAATTATATCTACATTTTGCAAATTAGCTTTATGTTTCTACTACATTAGTTTGCATAAGCAGGATAAAAGAAGCAGATTAATTGCTTTCCGTGAAGATGGGGTGTGTATAAAAGTTGTCCATTTGTTGTATCATTATGCTATTATGAGATTAACCAACATATTCAAAATTATATTATAAATCTTGGATGTTTTAAGACTATCTATTATCACAAGGATCAGTTTTGTGTTATTTATCTTATATATTAGATATATAAGATATATTTATCTTATTTTGCTTTCTGACAAGATTAAGACAAAATATAAAGGCAAATTCTGTGCCTAACTGGGAAACTATAAATGAAAGACATTTGTCATTTTCTTGTTGTATTACCAATAAAATCAAGGCAGTCATGTTGGGAACAGGTTAACAGTGACAAATCTCCCTATAATTAATCTTAATTAAAAGCCTACTATGTAATGTAGATATTTTTAGAAGCCAATAATCAAGGAAAATATTATGAATTATACAGATCCCATAATCTGTCAAGCATGAAATAATGCATCCACAATGTAGCATGTAAAATGAAATAAAATCTTTTGTTCCAGCATTCCCCTTCCCCTTTTTTTTCCTTCTCCTTCCAACCTCCTCCTCATAGAAATTTTAAAAATAAAGATTACAGTATATAATTCATTTCTTTAATTTATAACAAATGGAATCTACCCTATCACTCTTTTGCTATAAGCAATTAGTCAAAATCTTACTGGACCTTTCACCATTCTCCAAGTATGTATGTTGGAAACATGTTAGCATGAATTCTGTCTGCTGTGACAGTACGATATTCAGCTCATTTTTTCTGTATTTCCTTGTACTATTGATCATTTCTATGGTAATACTTGACAGATAGTCCATATGTTCAACAAATGTTCAAATTTACAAAGAATCTGAAAAATGACTTCCAACCAGTCTTCAAAATTGCAGTCATTGCAGTATCCCTAAGTTACATAATCAAAGCTTGAGTGCTTAGCAATCAGTCTGCATTTATGGCCATCACAGTGTCCCATGCTCAGGCTCTCCTACTCTGCTTGAATGGTTTCTGTCAACAGCCTATCTCCTCCGTTGCCCATATCTGCCCTTTGGGTCACCCTGAATTGCATGACCAAGATGAAGAGGTCACTGTATTTTGCTCCTGTTTACCCATCACCATTGTTGCCTTTTGTTGTCTCCTTTGTCTCATCTCTCCACACTGTGCTTACTTATACATGTGTGATCCTTGGCTGGAAATGGGCTGAGACTGGTGAAGTGAAGTAGATTTGCCAGGAGCTTGATGGGCAGGTTGTGCAGATGAGCTCTGTACAAACAGACCTCCCACAGTGTGAGATATGCAACTGACCAACATTGGAAAGCCCAACACAGGGCAGGGGAAGTGAAGAGAACAATGGTCAGCTGGAAGCAGGAGAAGCATGAAGTTCCCTAATAACAACCAGAACTGTCAGAACTGCCATCACCAAACAGCACAGTCACATGTTTTGTTTAATAACCACTTCGCTTACTGACAGAAATTTCCATTCCAGTTCTACAAGAACTGACTGCATTACTAATTATATTTGATAAATGATTAATCGGTTGATAGAATAATGTCCATTCATTTCACCTCCCAAACTTTTTTCATGCATCTACCTCCTATTTTGTCTCCTACATAGATGAATATAGGATTGTATATTTACAATACAAATGGTAACATCAGGCAGTGGGAAGATGAAGCATACTATAAATTCTTATGTACAATAAGAAACAGCAGTTTCTGTTAATTTCTAGCTAAGATACTGCAGTAGCATTCCATATATAGTACTTACAGTGAAAACAACAGACAAACAAGGTATAATCCCAGATTGTGAGATACATTTTTGTTTTGTGCTTAAAAATATATAGTTATTCTCATACAAATTATCTAAATGAGATAATAAATTCCAAAATTATATTTTCTGGTAAATCACATAAAATATACTTTGGCTATAATACATATTTTAGATGTGACTGGCATGCTTTAGCTTTCAGCAATAAAAGTATGAGATTTAGGAGCCATGGTGGCGCAGTGGTTAGAATGCAGTACTGCAGGCTACTTCTGCTGATCACAGGCTGCCAGCAGTTTGGAATTTCGGATCTCACCGGCTCAAGGTTGACTAAGCCTTCCATCCTTCCGAAGTCGGTAAAATGAAGATCCACATTGTTGGGGGCAATATGGTGATTCTGTAAACCACGTAGCGAGTAAAGCACTATAAAGCAGTATATAAATCTAAGTGCTATTGCTATTTAGGATGAAAGCAGTTCTCTAATGCTGGCTTAGTATTTCTATTTACCAGTAAATGACAGTATTTCCTTTGAAATATAATTCTTACATTGTAAATTATATGAGTTATAGCCCTGTTGGTTTATGCAACATGATGTATGAAGAAAACTTGTGAATGGGATATAGACTGAATCCATTGGTTCAACATGCAATTATGATTAAGTGTATGAAAAGAACTTATTTTAGAAATAACCAGAGTTTATGTTTGTTTATCTTACCTTTTCAAAGAATCACAACTGCTTATGGGTTACAAAATATTGCTAGAAGATATAATTTAGTTTTATGGACCCAAAGTAGGTTGAATTTTAATATGTGATAACAAATTACATTTTCATATCTACTAGTAATTTTTATGTTCCATAATTTTAGATAAGAAAAGAAAGGTGTGTGGGGAGGGGAGCTAAGAGCCAGAATAAAAGCAGAATCAAAACTATGCAAAGTGTTCCTTGCTTCCTTGAAATACTGAAATTGTGTTTTTAATAGCAGTTCTACATATCATGCAAACAGGAAGAGGAAGGAGTATTGTGTGTGTTTGCCATCTTGAATTATTTATAAAAAAATAATAAGGTGGGACTAAAGAAACAAACATGTGGCAAACTATTTTTGAAGGTTAAATGTCATGTGCAAAACCATAATAGATATGGAATGTATGCCAATTATGTCATAGATTGATCTGCATCATGTACTTCTTTGGCTTCCTGTCATAGATAGATTATCATTGTTAGCCTTTGCTTTACTAGATAGATTTCGATTCTATTCATTTCACACATCAGTAACTTATGTGTGTCACCTTCAGGAGGATAATATAACAATACCAAGCCCAGAATTATATATATAATTTACATTGCAAGTTCATTAGGCAGAATGCTGATCATGATTGCTGGCATCAGCCAGAATTAAAGCAAGGGAAGAAGTGAGTCAGCAACAGTGGTAGAGGACAAAAGAAGAGAACAGGTCACTTCATTTTACTACATAGCCAGAAAAGAAATACAACAACAGGTGATAGCTACACATTTTTTCTATTTCCAAATAGTCTTCCATAATCGCTTTCTGTCCTCTAGAGTGGTAGTTCTCAATGTTAGCATATTAACAATGTGTGGCCTTCATCAAAAGCATGTAATCATGTTCTTGGTTTGACTTCCTACCTATAGTATCCAAACAGTTTCTATAATTCATGTGCAGCTAATGTTTTACACTGTTTAGAAAAAGCAGATTGTTTTGTAAATAAGTACATCTTGTGGGTTGTTTGTGCACTGATCCAAAGACACAGAGAGTGTTTAAATCATTTTTGCTAGCCTATTTTCTGCTTACATTCTGATTCTTCCTGATGGTCCTCTTTTAAAAAAAATATATATTTCTGAGCAGCTTTAAAATACTGCTTTAATGACAAGTCATTTTTATTGTGACTTGTCTTCCAGTCAGCTGTCATACATAATACTAAGAACCCCAGCCTCAGTTTTTAATAAACTTTTCACACTTCAAGAGTATAGCACTTAAACCTGGTAAGGAATAATAAAACCACTTAGTCTAATGTAACTTCAGAATCGCTGTGCTATTGAATAATCTCCAAACATTTCTTTTCTTTTTACAATTCTTTATTCAAACATATATCCTGATGATCCTAAATCCCATGGTTGATTGTATTAATAGTCAAATAGTTCAATCTTTGTCAAATCTAGCAGTAGACAGACTATAAATTACATTCCATAGCAAAGTATAAAATATAATATAAAATACATTGAAACTTTCTGATAGAAATATTTAGTTCACCTCTTGACTGCTCAGAAAGCCCAAACCATTTTCCTGTAGTTGTGATGTCAGATCAAACTTTCATACAATTCCATGGGAAAAACCAACATCATTTTTATTTTTTAATTTATCTTTGCAGCCTATATATTCTGATATTTCTCCAAAAAAAAGTGGAATATAATTTTCTTCTACCTCAAATATTTATGTTCACAATAAAATATTAAATTTGTCTATTGTATTTCACAGCTTGTGAAATTTGGATCGATTTCTTCCCATTCTTAACCAGCTACAAATAATTTATAAATATTGTAGTTATAAATGTATATTGAGAACAAAAATATATATTAGGGTACACAGAAAACAAAACAAAAAAAATACCATATCCCTTTTTTATATTCTAAAAGATCTAATCACTTCATGCTTTCATCACTGTTCATCCTCATTTCTAGATTTACTGACATGTAACTAAAATCTGACGTCCTATTTGTAAAAAGCTTGTCAATCACTTTCAAATGCATATTGAGTAGGAATAAGACAAACTGAACCTGAACAATCTGGAGACTATGCAATTAAAGATCTAAATAAATGATTATTTATCATTCTATCCTGCTGCCTTCTTGATAATGTACCAGCAACCCCATGTATGTCCATGAGTTCCTATAGTTGTATTACCAGATTTTTAAGCTCAAAGGCACCAAAGCCCCAGTAATGTTCCTTTATAATTAATAGGGTACAAGGGCTCAGGTAGTTAGGACATTGAATCGACAATTTGGAAGCCCATGTTAAAAACCTGAGCAGTGGTGTGTGAAGGAATGAGCTTCCGTCATTTGCTCTAGCTCCTGCCTACCTAGCAGTTCAAAAGCACGCAATTCAATCTTTTATTGTCAATGCACAACATGTGTGCAGTGAAATTGAATGAGTCTCCATTGTCACACAAAGCACAGAACACAGAATATATTCAATTATACATCTTCAGACTTATAAACAAATCCCTAACCCCAGGAAATGCCCAGGCTAGGCACATTTCCACATACATATATATATGCACACACATATTATTCCACCAGTATGTACATACTGCACGTTGCATTGGCACTGTGAGCCTGAGTCTAGTCATGTTATGTGGCATTTAGAAGTCGGATGGCTCATGAATAGAAACTATTTTTCAGCTTATTTGTCTGGCTGGCTATGCTTCTGTATCTCTTGCCCGATGGTAGAAGTATGAATCCTGATCACCTGGGATGTGTTACTTTTCCAAGTGAGGTCCTGACTGAGGTGCACTCCCAGGAATTTGAAGGAGGAAACCCTTTTCATGCAGCCTCCCTTGATATAGAGTGGGGCAGGTTCCTCTCTCTATTTCCGGAAGTCCAGTACCATTTCCTTAGTTTTGTTAGTGTTTAGGTGCAGGTTGCTTTCTGAGCACCATGTTGTTAGGTTCTGGATTTCTTTCCTGTAAGCTGTTTCATCTCCTCCTATGATAAGGTCCAGCACGGTGGTATTGTTTGTAAACTTTATTACCATGTTAGATGGATCTGAAGATATGCAGCCGTGTGTGTACAGGGAGTACAAGTAGGGACTAAGAACACAGCCATGAGGGGAGCCTGTGCTGAACTTCAGGGTGGATGATATAAAGGACCCAGCCCTTAGTGTTTGTGGGTGGTCTGTCAGGAAGACTCTGATCCAGTCGCAGGTGAGGGGGGGGGATTTAAGTCAGTCAGCTTTTCAATGAGGATGTCTGGCAGAATGGTGTTGAAGTCTGAGCTATAGTCTATGAAAAGCATCCTGACATAGTTCCCAGGTGTTTCCTGGTATCTCAATGCAGTGTGTAGGGCCGTGGCTATAGCATCGCCTGTTGACCTGTTTCCTCTGTAGGCAAATTGGTATTGGTCAAAATTTGATGGGAGGCATGACCTGAGGTGTTGGAGAACCAGTTTCCAAAGCACTTCATCACTATAGACGTCAGTGCGATGGGTCTGTAGTCTTTCAGGCTGTTTATGGACATTTTCTTTGGAAGTGGGATGATGGTGGCTGCTTTCAGGCATGTTGGTACACTGGCAGTTTGTAGGGAGATGTTGAAAATCCTTGTTAGGACCCCTGTTAGTTGGTCAGCGCAGGTTTTTATCACTTTCCCCAGCACTCCATCTGGACCTGCGGCTTTGTTGGGGTTCACGGCCTTCAGTGCAGCTCTCATCTGATGTTCATGCAGGATGAGTGGCTGGAGATTAGAGGGCCAGTGCACTGGTGCCACAGAATCTGGTCTCTTTAACCTCATAGCAGACGAAGAAGGTATTCAGCTCTTGTTGGAAGCACCGAAGTGTATCTGTTGGGAAAGATTAGCTTCTGACATTACAGTCAGGAAATATGATAGGGTACAATAGTCCTATTTTCTAACAAAAGTCAACAATATTAACATGAAGATTTATTATTAATTATAGTTCCTTAGTTCCTATCTGATGTTTCTTGAAGATTTGGTACAGGCCAAATATGCTTAAATACAGATTTGGACAAAATAAACCTTGTTAACTTCAGAAGATTGTAAATGTATTAAACTGTCTGAGATTTCATCTAAATTTTCCACTTTGAAAGAACCATATGTCAAGTAGCAATTGTGTGTTGGATATAAGGAGAAGATATCAGTTCTAATTTCTAAGAATCTTCTTCACTATTTTCCTGTAAATGAACTTTGTATTTTGAAAACAATGTTCTTTCTTCTGCACCAGAATATATAAGCAAATTAAAGTTTAATGTTGCAGGGCATTATCCAAAACATTAAAATTAATTATTCAAATTCAATCTGTAATCCAATTTTACAGACAGATGCCTAAGCATTGCACTTTGACCATCAAAGCAGTGTGATTTTTTTTAAAAAATGGAACTCTTGAAGTGAGTCTGCACTGAGTAATTTAATATGTATTTTATGTGCTATGCTCCATATTGTGCAACAAATTAAAGAAAGAAAACATGACAAATAAAATATTGCCTATACCTCACTGGTAAAATATGTTGTTTTAGTATAACAGCATCCTGTATTATGTTAATCAGCATGAAGAAAGGGTAGAAATTGTTGCCTTACATTTCTGCTATTTGTATATTAATTATTTTATAGTTTAAAATTTAATGCCACATAGTCTCAGAATTTGGTAAAGTACTTGTGAGATTTTACAGTCCACATTAACTATTCCTATTAAGCTAATTTAAATGTTGTTAACTGCACGGTTAGTATCATAAATAAAGAATAAGCACTTGAAACCATTCATATGATGTAAATAACATGAACAGAACAAAAGTAATTGTTGCTTTTGTTGGTTTTTTAAAAAATAGAATGATTTAAAGTATTGCATTTTTTTTCATATTCAATATATCAATACTGTATATGATTCCACCAACAGAGTGAAGCAGCAGCCTGTATGTGAATCTACATATATACACCAGGGCTGTCAAACTCAAGGCCCGGGGGCCAGATCCGGCCCATGGGGGGCTTAGATCTGGCCCACATTGCCACCCTGGCAACAATGAAGGACTGGCTCATGATGCCTCTGCCAGCAAAAATGGGCTCCTGAGCTCCATTTTGGCTGCGACAGTCTCCTGCAATCCTCTGCCAGTGAAAACAGAGCTTGGGAGGGCCTCATGTGCTCTGTTTTCACTGGCAGAGGGTTGCAGGAGGCCATTCATAACCAAAAACAAGCTCAGGAGCACATTTTCATTGGCAGAGTACTGGGGCCACCACAGGCTCCCCAGACACTGGTGACATCAAGCTGGCCACACCCCAGCCCCTCAAACACAACCCTGATGCAGTCCTCAATGAAATCAAGTTTGACACCCCTGATATATACAATGGGGCTTTGCAACAGAAAGGACATTTTCTTTTAGTTGTAAAAAAACAGATGGATCATGCATGCTATCTCCTGAACTTTAAGACTTGAGTAGAATGAGACAATATTGTGCATCACCCAGTGTTGCCCATGAATGAGATGGACAGTCTCTAAATTTGATAAATAAAAATAAATTAAATCAATTAATTACCCAAATATAAGCCATTGATTTTTCAATGTAGGCCAACCTAGACCATTGCTTGGGCAAGAGATCAATTTTGATTACCTATTTACTTCATTCTTTCCAGCAATAACAATAAATGTCTGGTGTGTAGATTTCCATTTCTGAAATTTTCAGCAATCTCTACACTAGCTGCATAATTCTGAGAGCTAAACATTCACATACCTGAAGCTGTTTTAGTTTGCTTCTTTTCTTTTGAGTTCTATTATGTATTTGCCTGTATATCCTGCTCCAGTCTAGGAGCCTGCACTAATCTGTGATCGATTTGCCTTTGAAATATATATTATAGAAATGGGTATAGACTTATTTGCATTTTCTCTGATACTCATGAAATTTGTGGTGGTCTTGAATATTTCTAGCTAAACAAGCTCCAAGAAAAGGTGCACATTTTCCTTTGCTACTGCCTTTCCTGTCTTCTATTTCTATCATCGATCAACTCTATCCTCTTTTTCCAAAAGAATAATGTTTTTCCTTGTAAAAGGGGGGGAATGACATGCTCACTGGGGCAGCAGTACACATTGTTGATGTATTCATGTTTAACATTCCAAAGAATCCCTTCAATTTTTTTTCAAGTGTATCACTTGAGTACTCAAGCAGCTGAATTGATTTGGGGGGAAGCCGTTTGAATAACTGATCAAGCATTCCTGCTGTTGTGCCATATTATGCAGCTCTGCTTCTGAAGTTCAGAAACAAAGACAAGAGATGTAAGAAACAACGAGCAGTGAAGTGAATAAAACTCCAATAAAAAGTCAAGGACAATAAAAATTAAAAAGTGTCAGTGAAATATTAAAGGAACAGTCATGTTGTCAGCATTTTCAACTCTTCTGATATGGTTAAAGGTTATTTCTAATGAGACAAATATTAAGGGATAGTTAATTTTAATCACTAAATTTTAACTTTGATAAATTTTTTAGAATTTTTAGTAGAAATTTTTAATTTAATACAGCAAATTTAATGATCTTATACTGGTTTTTAAATGTTGTTATTGTATTT
>JAEANM010030155.1:0-10058 GCA_017656035.1 Myanophis thanlyinensis | reverse complement strand
CTTTGTTTTGCTGACATTAAGAAGGAGCTTGTTATCCAGACACCAGTTCTCTAGATTCTTGATCTCTTTTAGGTAGGGTGAATGGAATGATTCCCCCATGCTCACCATCAGAATTGATGAAGCTTCTTGGATAATGTTTTCTTCTTCCTTCTCAAGTAAAACAAAAGTCAATTTGCCTTTTGAAGAAAAAAAGAAAGAATTTTGAGACAAGTATAACCTGGATGACTGAGAATCTTCACAGACATTTAGTTAGAAATGCCACTTATCCATCTCTCTCATTATTTTCACTCAAACATGCTATGTTTCCTGCACAGAATAGGATTTCACTACAAATAAATATAGCTGCAAGCAGAAACAAAATCTGTTTCCTTCATGTAGGTATGTTGCTTTGATTTAAGTGATCTAAATGCAAAAGTGACTCAATACTCTTTGGCTGATCTAGAAAACTGAACAAGGTCGAGCCTGGTGGATTGGTTGGTTATTTATTTAACCTGTTTGTATATAATTCTTTGTTGAAAATAATCTCATGGCAGTTTACAATAAAAAAAGTAATAATTGGACAGCATCGCTAGAGAGCAGAGAAAACCAGGAAGAGCAAAAGGCATGTGCTATAGTGAGTTCCATGCCACAACCTTTTAAATCTTGCCAAAAGAATGAAAAAGCATATAACTCTGAAGGAATGAAAAGCATCATCATCCTCTGAATCATTACTCCCACTTTTGATAGACAGATAGACAGATACCCCAGGAGAAGCCTAACCATTACCATTGTTATTCACAGGTCAAAGCTAGTTGAGTAAATTATGCATATTATGCATTCAGGGTGTGAAGGAAATGTACCCTTTCCATAAAGCAATAACTGAATGCATGCAATAAAACATATGCCACTTATAAATTATAAGGATGAGCAGTGACTTTATGAAATAGGAAGAAGATATGGGTGGAGGTAACTAGAGCAGGGGTGTCAAACTCAAGGCCTGGGGGCAGATCCGGCCTGTGGGTTACTTAGATGTGGCCTATGGGACCACTCTAGAAACAGCAACAGTCTGGCTAGTGGTGCCTCTGCCAGTGAAAACAGAGCTCAGGAGGGCCACGCGCTACCCTCCCAGGCTCAGTTTTCAGCTGTGACAGCCTTCTGCCATTCTCTGCCAGTGAAAACAGAGCTCAGGAAGAGCCACATACAGACAAATATGAGCTCCATTTTTGCTGGCAGAGAGTGGCAGGAAGTTGACATGGCTGAAAACGAATCTTGGGAGTCCATTTTCACTGGCAGACCACTTGGGCCACCAGACATCCTTGGATCATGCTTGGATTCTTGTAGCCCTTGTGAGACCCATAATATTGTTTATGGGCCGATCCTTTGACATTCGGCGCAGTTAATTTGGTGTGGTGTCCTCCATAGGTGATTGTTTTGAAAGCTGTAGCTGCAAACCATCAAAAAGAGGACAAGACTGGGGACACTGAAAAATGACCACAAAGGCTATTTTGGGTTAAGTTCTTGGACTGAATACTTCAGAACACTTTTAGCAGCTTTACACTTTCAGATATCACATAACTGTTTTGACAAACTGGTGTAATGGTCAGTGTTAGTAATACTACCTGATACCAGGCAAATAGGAGGGCTTTCCCATTTTTAACTATTGAACATTGACAGTTTTAGGGCATAAATGAAAAACAGGGGGGGGAAGCAACTCTTGGCAGGGCCAGTACTCTTCCCCCCAAAAAAAAAGGGGGAGGGAAAGCAACCTTGGCAGAGCTAATGCTCCAGTTAATGTGCAGTGAAGACCATCAAGATGGAGAAGAACTTTGCCCTAGGGCCATATCAGAAGAAATTCAGAACAAAGGCTGTTCACATGCAAGATAATTTGGCATTTCTACAAGTTCTGAATCAGCTATAAGATCACACTCTAATCTCTTTGGGACAGCCACCAGCAAGTAGGGCTTGTGGCAGAGAAGTACATGCAGAAGGAGAAGAAAAACAAAGTCCCCAATCCCTGGGTTTAAGCATGAAACATTTAAAGAGAAGGATTAAAATGTTGTCGTGGAATGTTAATTGCTTTCAGCATTATACTATAAATACTTCAGTACATCCTCAGAATAGATCCCAATTTAGTGTTTATCATGTTTAAATGGGTTCGCAAGTTTGTAGCACTTCTCTTAACAGAGAGGTGTAACATTGCATTAGTACAAGATTAAAGATTGTGGACACATTTAAGAAAAGCAAAAAAAAAAAAGCCAATTTGCTTTGCTTTGCTACCCAAAAAGAACTCAGATAGGTGTAGGGTTTAATGAGACCATAAACTGATTTATCTCTATATTAGAGTTAGCCCTTCAAGATGGTTCAGACAAGAAGCACAGCCACGAGTGCTATCTTTATTGTAAGATTACTGTCACAGGATCTTGCAAGGCTAAAAGCATGTTTCCCCTCCTTTTTTTTTTTTTACTCTCCAGAGGATCCCTTCTGAAACACTTCCCACACTCCCTTCCCTTTCTGTGGGCAGTTGTGGGCAGTATGACAGTTGTCCAGTATTTACCTCTCACTATCAAGGTGCACTTGGGCCAGGCTAGGAGTGGGGAAGTGTTTGGAGCTGTGATGTTACTAGTATTGAAGGCAAAAAGTGAAGGGATGATTGATTAGATAGTGCCATTGACGCAGTGGGGCATGAGTTTGGGCAGACTTCAGAAGACAGAGAAGGACAGATGCATCCGCTGTGCTGTGATCCAAGGGGTCATGAAGAGTTGGACATGACTTAGCAATTGAACAAGTCACCAAGTCTGCTTTAGGGTCTTCACTTGCTTTCATTCCTGTGCCTCTTGAACCTCTGGTAATAGAGTCCTGGCAGAAAGGTGGTTTATGATGAAAAAACAAAACAAACACAAACTAATTGAGAAATAAGTACATTTTTAATGCTGCAGACTTCAGCATCTAGCTCTGCACAGAATGCCATCTAACAACTTCTAAAAATTTGAATGGGTTGGTAAGTGAAATAATATAAACATAAGTAAAGAGAAGTTTTCTGGGAAAACATCAGAATTTTGCCTCCTGGGGACAACGAAGCACGATCAGCAAATTTTAACTGAGTCTTTTTCTGAAAATGTGGATAAAACTGAAACTTTTATCTCATCTAGTCTACTTATGATACATGAAAAACAGTGTCAAACTTTAACTATTTTAATTTAACAGAGAATACCAGTGACATGTTGAAAGGCTGATCTTCAAAGATGAATGCTGCAAAGATAGATGGATGGACGGACGGACGGACGGACAGACAGACAGACAGACAGATAGATAATAGACTGTGTTTTCTATGGTGTGATAAGGAATAATAGAGACAATAATTTTAATAACATCGTCCTTTATGTTCATAATAAACCAGCAATACAGAAAAGCTGGAGAAGCAGCCCAGAGTCCTAGCCAAATTATAACTTGACAATTATATCGAGTTTAGCAATCAATGGCCTGGCTGTTTTCCCAGGCCTTGGGTTAGGGTGGTGGTGGTTTCTATTGCATTTATTTGCTTGCCATCAGTTCTTCTTTATTCTTTCCCTACTGCTTTTTTATAATTGTTATGTTGTATTTTTTTATTCAGTTTTATTGTCTACTGCCCTGAGTCAGAGTGGAGCTGGCTAGTGCCTAAATTGAATAAATGAAATCAAATAAATATCTGGCCAATATAATATATGGCCATTCACTTTTGTTTGTGGCAGCTGCCATCTTATCAGTTGTGCCAAAATCTAAATTAGAAATTTCCAACATTAAATAAAAATAAATATCTACAGTAGTGATGGAATGCTCACTAGTTTTATCTCCCATGTCTTTGTTGGGACCTTTTTACTTCTTATATTTTGTGTGTTTTTTCCTATACAGTATTTGAGCTACAAAGCACAGTGATACTATGGTTGGTCTTATATAGGAATTAGAATTAGTATTGATTATAATGTGTTTATTGGTTCTGATATTTGAGGATTATCTTGTGTTATTACATCCATGCTGTGAGCTGCTTATAATCAAAATGACTAAAGCACCATGAAAGCATCTATAATAAATACATAAATATTTATATCATTAGGACCAATACGTAGCTGCAAGAATTCATATAAATTGCATGAGAGAATTATTAGTATTGGTATCTAGAGATAAGATCCAAGGCCGAAGAAGTGACCTGAAGCAGCTGAAAGTGACAAGTCAAATTGTTGTCTGAATAGACCAGTAAAACTCTTAAATGAATCTTCACCAAGAGCTGAGGGTGACCCAATTTCACGGCTCTGCTTTGTACACAAAATGGCTTGGATCAGGACAGATGTGGCAAACAAGACTTTTGCTATTGTCAGAACAGAATGATTAGACTCACACAATTTCTCGAACATACCTGTCTTGACAGAGTGATCTGAAGGGATAGATCTGTCCCTTCTGAAGGTCTGCTGCTGGTCCTTTTGACCAGAGATGAAGGTGTATTTTTTATTCTTAATTATCATCTAAAGGGGTAAGAGTAGAGGATGCTGAGGATAGAGTTAGGTGAAAACAGTTGATTCACTGTGGCGACCCCTAACAGGAACAGCCGAAAGAAGAAGAATTATAATCTAGAGGGGAAAAAAATCAATTTGAATATCTCCAACAAGCAACTAATGTGAACAATCCTCTCTTAAGCCAGTGTGAAACTGATAAACATTATTTAGTGGTCAGATTCCTGAAATTCACAAATACAAGGAAATAGAGGGGATATTCATTACCCCTCCCCCTCAAACCATCCCTCTAGCTAGCAACCTTATTTAACTATAAAGCCTACCAGGAGTTCCACTTTTTTTCCAAACGAAACCTGAAGTTTTATGATACTCCTTTAAAAGCAACAGCTGGACTACATTTTGCTTGGGGCTAAAATAGCAATTTTAGTTGCCGTTTCTTAGCTTGGATTAAATAGGATATAGAACTGGGGTTTTTTTGCATCTCATTTCATCTCTGATGATTGGGAGATACATATAACGTGGTTTTTAATGCATCATAAATGGAGAAGGGGGAAAGAGAGAAAGATTATTTTAATGAGTGCAATACCTCCAGCTATTAAAAGAATCCACTTCTTTCTTTGCAAGGTGAACAGTCCCTTGTGCTACCTGATACTTGTGAAATACTGTTCAGCTCATATCACCTTTTGACACCGAAGTCAGTATCGACTTCCCTTTGATGTTTTCAATTACTTTGCAGCAGTATTGTCGTATTCTGGAATTCTGGATGGAGTGGAAATTGCTTAAAAGGCCACAGACACACTCAGTCTCTCTCCTTCCCTTGTATGGAGGACTGGGGGGGAGGGAGACAGGCAAAGCAGCTTCTAATGTTCAGATGCAATGGCAAATTCTCTTAATAATGGAAAGGTCAAGAGAAAGAGGCAAGGGTTCATTCTTGCAAAGGATGGATTCCAAAATTGCATGCCAGAAGGGCTAATAGCAACAAGACATTGGCTAATCAAAGCCCAAGTATCTTGGTCTGCTGAGCTTGGTAAAGAAAGCCACAGAATAGACAATAGACTCAGCAAGAAAAATGTATCCTTTTAATAAGATGAAAAGGCAGCTGAAGTTTGGGTTTGACTCCCAGATGTTACTCGGACATGTCTATTGATTTTATTGATAGCAACTCCAACGTGGTTGACAATTACTTTATTCCAGTATGGCTGATTGCTTGGATTAGCCTACAACCCTATGATTCTCTGCTGGTGTCCCATCCAAATATCAGTTCAGTGTAAACCTGTTTGGCCTGAGGCTGCCAGCTGCTGCTTCTGAATTTTATTTTGAAGTAATCTTGAACAGGGGTCTGCAATCTTTGCAACTTTAAGACTTGTGGACGTCAACTCCCAGAATTCCACAAGTTGAAGTCCACAAGTCTTAAAGTTGCCAAGGTTGCAGACCCCTGATCTAGAAACTGTCCTGGGCATCCCCACTGCAGCCTTGCTTATGGCCCAAAACAGGTGATTGCACATGAATAATTGCAAGACTTCATGTTAGTTCACGTGATGACCATTTTGCTTGGCATTTATGTAACTTGATTGTTTATTGTCTGAACTCTGATGGCTATTTGAGGGTCACACATTCCATACCGATGAGCACATCTCTTACTGTGGGATGCAAATCCCCATGGAGAGTTTCAAAGAGTACCTCAAAAATCCCCAACACTTGGACAAACTTGTTCCCAGTTGAGAGCAGCAGGATTAAGCAGCATATGCAAAATAACATCAACATTATCCTTCAAAGGGCTTTAGCAATGATCCGTGTTCCCTGCAGCTTTCACAATTTACAGACTGGTGGCTGGAAAGAGATACCAATTTGCACTCCTGGAATGAAGCCCTGCAATGACAAACATTTTAGTAAGAGCAATTTTCAATAATTTAAATTCTGTATTGGAAGAGGGAAGTAAAAGAGAAAATTGTGCATAGCCAATTAAGAATTTATGAACAGCTGAATACACACACTTTATTTATTTATTAGAAATTGAAGTGGGATATTTGGCTGCCTCTGTCACCAAATTAATCACTTTCTGTCTCACCTACAATCAATCTTGATAATTATAGTGCAAGGTAATGATGCAAAGCAAGTAAGAAACAGAAATACCATCACAAGAGTACATTTGCTCATCAGATTCCAAGTATTACTATTTAATTGTATAAGTTTTTTATTTAGTTTTCAGCTTCTCTTCAACCACTCTTTCATCAAAATGCCAAAGTAATCTATTCCAGAATGATAAAAAGTAACAGAACTTCTACAAGATACTTCCAAAAACTATATGGAAATAGAAATAACAAGGGGTAGTTTTAAAACCAAAGCATGGATAGAACAGAACAGAACAGAACAGACCAGAACAGAACAGAATTCCAATAATCTTGCATAGTACATAATTCAGAACAATAGAATAGATTTCAGAAAATCTTTCATAATTTAAATTCTAAGGTTTAGAATAATAGCAGTTAATGAGAAAACTGCTGATGTATAGCTACCAGAATATGATTAGTGTCTATATTATTTTCTACTATATCAGTAATACATTCATCTTCTTTTGTTTTTTGGCCAAAGGTGTACTCCTATCTTAGTCCATGCTGACCTCACTCCCTGACTTTCTATTTTGCACTGCTGCTCCTTGCTATTATCAAAAGTGTGCCATGGAGGAAGGTACTACATATACATAGGATTGACTTTTCTTCCTCAGCACAGAGCTAACCCTAGTAACTCCTTGGCAAGTGCAGAAGAATGATGATCACAAAAAAGAAAATGCATGAGGAGATTATCCATGAACTCTCCACCACATATCAGGCAGTTATAAGGCTGGCAAACAAAACAGTCTATTTACATTGGGAAGATGATGTACACAGAATATTGTCCAAACGTCATAAAATTATATACACAAATATTTATACTGTCTTAAAGATTGAAACATATATCTTTGCGTGTGAGGAGAGAAGGGAGAAGTAATGATAATATTTCCCATGTCTTTCTGAAGATGAATGTATGGGAACCATCAAAATTAATTATTTAGCTGACCTCTGGTTAAGCTTGATCCTCTGTTGAATAAGTCCTCCATCCAATAATAATGCCAGTTCTTCCAAAGATAATACAGTGACTTTCCTGACTCCATTCATGCAGTGGTGGAATTCAATTTTTTTTACTACCGGTTCTGTGGGTGTGGCTTGGTGGGCGTGGTGGTGGGGGGTCAGGTGACTGGGTGGGCAGTTTCTGTAAGCAGGACAATAAAGATTAGGCTAGAAACAACACCAGAATGGTTTTTTTCCTGCCTTCCTTACAGGATTGACCCTGTAAAGTAGAAAAAACAAAACAAAATGAGATTTCTTCTAATAACCAGTTCTCCGAACTGCTTAGAAAATTTACTACCGGTTCTACTACCGGTCCTGATAGAACCTGATGAATTTCACCTCTGCACAGTTAATGATATGATAGGGATTGATGATTTACAAGACTGCCTAATGTTTTCTGTCTTAGAGTTAAGAAGCAAAATTCATTGTTTTCTCTTTTTCCCAGTTCTCTCAAGCTGCCAAGCATAGTCATTTTTTTTTCTTGTCCATCATCCAAATGTATCATGTGCCCCAAATATGTGAGTTTCTGCTGGCTGATCAAGACTTGAATGGAACAGTCAATCTTATTTGTCCAGACTGATTGATTTGCTCTCCTGAAGCCCATGGTACTTTATTAATTGTACTTCAAAATCCGTAATTTAAAGATAGCTATTCTTGTTCTTTTTCAATGTCTAACTTTCACAATTGTATATTTCCACTAAGGGAAAAATATTTCAGCTATTCTAATCTTTTTTGTCATAAAAAAATTCCCTGTTCTTCATGATCATGTCTATGTTTGTGATTACCTTCCTCCTAATGATTAATTTCATATTTATTTTTTTCTGTATTTATCTATTCTTGGACTCAAGTAAAAGCAGAAAAAAAGTGTTTACAATCTTTACTTCACTGCCATCAACCATGCATTCTCTAAGCATGCTGGTTGATATGACTTTTTTTTTCTTTTTATAGCTAACGTTAACCAAGATATTTTTTTCACATTCCATTTTTGTTTTCATAATGAAACCAGATAAATCTTCTTTATTAGTAAAAATGGTATCTACATATCACAGCTGTTCCTGTTTCAACCAGCAATTTTGATTCCAGTTATCAACTTTTCCCCTCCTGCAATTCTTGTAATATATTTGCTGGATAAATTAAATAGATATGGCAAAAATATCTTTGTTTCACTCCCTTTCCTTTCTGAAATATTCTGTTTTTCTAAGTTCAATTCATATGGTGGCCTTTTGTTCATTATAAAGATGCTTCTGAAAAATAACATTTTACATGGGGGGTGGTGGTCTTTTCCAGCCTTTGACATCATCAGCCTAATCAAATGTTAGTTGTGACAACGTGAGGCAAACTCTATCTTTTATTTGCGGCACAATCTCCTAGGCAAGCACAGGAGGAACAGAATATGTACCATGTGCCATGTGCCATGTACCATGTGTTTTATCACTTGTCTCTCCTTGCCTCCTCCTGAGACTGTCAATAGTATTTTAGCATACCCATTGGTTAAGATTCCAGCTGAAAAGCTGGCATTAGGTTTGAGACCTGAGCATCGTGTTCACCCCAGTTCCTGCCAATTTAGCAGTTTGAAAGCATGCACATGTGAATAGATAAATAGGTACCATTTAAGTGGGAAGGTAAAAGTGTTCCATGACATCATATTGGCCAGATTAATGCAGAAATGTATTTGGGCAGCACTGGCTCAATGGCCTTGAAATATAGATGAGCACTGCCCCCAATAGTTGGCAACATCTAGCGAGGAAAATCCACAGTACTGCTTTTTGTTGGGCTATTGGTCTGAGCTCCAAGCTGAGCAATTTGGTTGCAAATATTTTGTCACCATTCAAATAATGTCTACTTGAATACTAATGAAATGTTTGCAATCAAATTGCCAAACTCAAAGCTCAGACCAACCCCCCAGCTACCAACCTGAGCTACTTATATTCAAATACATTTCAACTGCTTTTTGTATTGGTAAGGATATATTTCATTAATCTTGTTATCCAGATGTTCAACCTCCCTGTTTTCCAGTTTATAACAATTGATTGTAATTGATTTTTTTTTACATTTTTAAAAATATTTTTGTAAACATATTTTTCTGCTTCATTTTACTGCGTTTATCAATTCCTCTGGTACTCTTTCACAGAAATCAAATATGCTGAATTTTATACTTGCATTATATTACAGATATATGTTCTCTGGGTTAAATTTTGATGACATACTCATTCTCCTTATTATTCTAGATTTAACAAATATATTTTGAATCAGTACTTCATAGCCAGCTTCACAATCTGCACTTGAATTCAAAAATGGGAAAGGGCACTGCAAGAAAAACCAGGGGAAGAAGAATTTAAATCGCAACTCCTTCTGGCTAAACATAAATTAAATTTGATAGAGCAAGAAGAGAGAGTAAGAGACCTAAAAACGGTAAAACAAAACTTTTTTGAGCATGCTAATAAACCAAGTAGATGGTTAGCTTATAAATTAAAACAGGAAAAGGAGA
>JAEANM010030154.1:0-10059 GCA_017656035.1 Myanophis thanlyinensis | reverse complement strand
TATTAAACGTATACTACCTGACTCTAATGACTCTGGGTGGCTCAATCAAACAAAGAAATGATAATAAAATATAAAAAATAAAAAGGATGGTAAGCACAATGAAGTGAGAGGTCTCTCTCTTAGCAAAAGCCCGAATAAAGAGCTAGGTGTTCACAGCAATTGAATTTATTGTATACTTTTTCATCTGATAGCATAACAATTGAAATATTACAGATCATGTAATATTTTTAATTCACTGGGAGTAATTTACTGATTCTGGAAGGACAAAGTACAGAAGTTATTCAAAGCAACTGTTCAGTTTCCAAGCAATTGTAGAATGTGCTTTTGATGCATTTTCTGATTGATTGAAAGGGAACTGAATAAATGCACGGAGGGCACATCTACCAAGGACTGTTAGTCCTGAAGGTTCAGTGTTAACTTAAGTTAGATATTATTTAACACAGGAAAGGTTTTCTCAATATTTTACATGTATTTATTTATCACAAACTATCCAAGTCCTTCATAAATTGTTTTGCTACTGAAATGAACACCAATTTTCCTTTGCTGAATTTATGTTAAGAAACAAAACAAAAAATGAACAAAGGTGATTGGATAACAACACTGAACTACTCTTTATACCTATATACCAACATTTTCACATTTTATCTTGGAAGACCAAATAATCTCTGCTGTAGAGTTCATATTGTCTAGTCAGAACAACCAGAAAAGGCATTAGTTTTAAAGTAGCATATTCACAGATATGCAAAGACAGTTACTTAATCACTTTTAGTTACTAAGGTCAAATAAAGGAGATTACTTTCAAGAATGCATTACAAATTGTATTCATTAAAACAAATTATAGCTGAGTCAGGTCTTCTTTAGTTTAGTCATTGAGCATAACAGCATAACAAATTATAGCTATTTTTACTAAAACTGGATATAATTTTGAATTGTGTAACCAAATTGCTGGGGGCAAGGGTGAATAAGAGGGGGAATAATCTTTTTGTCTACTTCTTAGACTGAATTGACAAAGCAGACATATTATTTTTATTGGATGTCCTGTTCCAAGTCAAAGATAACAGAATCTCAAATACAGACCAAAAGCCACACAAGAGAATACTCACCTAAACAGTATCATTTTAAAGCAAAGAATGCATTCACATTGATAGCAGGGTTTAAAATAAGATAAATGGAATGATGAAGGATATTTATATATGGTATAATGTGACTGATTTTTAAGTTTAAAAACACATAGTCCAGAACTATCTCATCAATTCCTGTGGGACTGCTTCCTATAGCAAATAGACTAAACATAATGTTTGAAGACTGTTCTTTGTCAAATCAATTTAAGCTTTTGAATTGTTTTGATAGATTTATTGTGCAGATATAATTTAATAACTGCACACATTATAATGTGTTTTTCATTAATTCAGTTCTTACTTAATTTGAGAATCATTTTTTGTGGTAAAAGACCAAATGTCAATTCAAATAAATGAAACTTTCTCAATAGCTTCACATTTTCTGTTTCTCACACATCTTATTCTTATTACATCTAAAATAGGCATCATCATAAAATAATAATATCTTAAAGAAAAAAGCTGTTTCAGTATGAGTGTTGCTTAATGATTATAAAACATTCTAGTTTTAAATCTTGACTAAATTGTACTAGATTCATTCAATATAAAGTGCACAATAATGACTTGGATAGAAATATTCGCAAACCAAAGTCTTAGAAATAATGTTCGACACGAATAAAAAGTTGCATAGCTAGTTTAGGAAGTCATTTTTTAGGCTAGCAAATTTGTCACTAATTGTCAAACAGATTAGCCAGTTCACTGGAGCTTGTCTAATACATTCAGAACAGTATATTATTGATATGCACCCCAAAGTCTTACATGAGTTTTTCCATCCCCAGAATGAATATATTCATTTTAAAAAGAACTCTAATGGGCAATTTCCTTCCCTCCTTGTTAATGTTCAGAGACATTAAACTGGTCACAAAGAATCAAAATAAAAGCCGAGTCTTAAAAAACACGCTAACATTTCAATTCTGCTTAGCTGCCATTAGTATCAAGATCAGCCCTCAAGAAGACAATGATCACATTGCAGGCATGTTTGCATTTATTTGTAAAAAACAAAAAGAGCTTTCAACTATTTTCCTATATTTTTTCTATTTGCGTGCAAATGAATTACTGATTTAAAAGCAAATATTTGACTTAAAATAAGTTAGAGCTATATGATATCCACACACTTCTAATTAAGAAGCAGCAGGAAAATATTTTTTAAAATCCTCAAACTAAGATAATAATATATAGGTCTTTCAAAAACCCTGTTACCTCTATAGAAACTTCAGCAGTAAAATGATAATACTTAAAGAAAACAAATCCTAGCAGCAACCATGATGAATTTTCTCATGCAAGCCATAAATTTAAATAAGTAGAGATTTTGCTACTGATTTTAATCAAATAAGAATTATCCCCTGTTTAGGAACTAAATACAATAATCTGCTGTCATTTATTTAAGTTTAATACTCTTCTAATTTTTAATCATTTTGACTTCTAGTTGGAAAATAAATAATGGTAAGTAGCGACTACCAACGTCATTGTTTCAAGCCATGGGCTTAACAGTTGTTGAATAGTGTTTAGTTTACTTGTCTCTTTTGTGCACAGTCCAGCAGGCTGGGGGGAATGAGAAAATGCAAGGATACAGAAAAAAACATTGGAAGAATGTGTTTGGCCATGCATTCTCATTTTAATTCCAGTGGTATTTGATAAGATAGGCTATGATCAGTGAAACTAGGTAAGTAAGATATAAGAAGGGGAAACACCAGTTGCTCTTCTGAGGTCCTTCAACTCTGAGGTATCTGTGGCTGGAGGTGATTGGTACCTGGGAAATTAGGTCCCTTTGTTGCTCTCCATCTCCCACTTCACTAGAAGGTGGTTTCTCCGTCTACACCAGCTCTCAGGGAAACCAGCAGAATATTGAAGACGAAATCATCACCTCACCCTGCCTCTGGCCAAACACCAAAGGGAAACCAAACATTATAACCAAAAACCTTTGTTATAATCTGAAGCCAATTATAAGGTCTCTGGTCAATTCCAGATTTCAACAAAATGAACCCTGTTAAAAGATACCCAAAGAAGATACACATTGCACACATTTTAAACAGATAATTAAAAAAATTCCAAACACAATTCTAACTATAAAACTTTGAATGAGGCAACCGCTTATTTAGCAGTTCCCCCAGCCATTGCACCCAAAATCTGACAGAAACTTTTTCTTTTTCGGCACTTAGCGGTCAGGTGACATTCCCTTGACACATCAGGCTGGCTTATTTTGTAAAGGGCCAGCTACTTCCCATTCTAGCAAGGATTTAAACCTTTGTTTTCCAAGTTTAAAGGCAAAACTTGGAGTCTTCGGGAAGGTGTCCATGTGTACCAATAAGCTAATATCTTCTCCTGAAGCACACCAAACTCTCTTCTTCACTAGTCTTTTTACATTTAAAATGTTTTCATTAAAAATGAGATGTTGACAAATGAACAGCAAACCGTCAATCTTCAGTCTTTTAGCTTTAAAATGATAGCTAATTATTTGGCTGGACTTCAACATACATGTCAAAAGCCTTTGCTGCTGGTATAACTCTATGTTAGTAACAATGAAATTGTATCAACAAGTTGTTAGCCCAATACTTTTGTTTATTTGTTTGACTTAACTCTATATTGAATCTGGGAATCTCAAAGCACGATATATTCTGACTATGTCTGGACAGTTATGTAAAATTCTGAAAACAGGCAATTTAACATCTACTCCATTCTCATGGTCAGATTATTTTCACTTGAGATTTAGAATTTCAGCGGGTTATTCTTCTTTCCAAAGAAATATGTGGAAATACCCTTTTCAGAGAAATGAATTGTGAAAGGAAGAATGGGATTTCTCATCTGAAATAGCTAGTACTACTGTTGCTGTCCTGTTAATACCATGAAGCACGGAGACGTTTGGGTCAATTGAAATAATCAGGACTAAATACCCTTTCTCTCTTTACAAAGTCATGTATGTTTCTAATATATATCTGAGCTAATGGTAATGACAGAAGAGGAAAGAAATCTAAAGTCTAAGTGCATGAAAACACACTTCAAAGTATATAGAACATAAGTTTGAGATTATTACTGAGACTAATAGGATTTTTTACCTGCAATAGATACTATTTTATCTAAATATGCTTGGGTAAATTTATAATAAATATACTTTTATTAAGTATAATTTAAAATGGACTATTAAGGAAATGTCAGTATTGGAATTGTTCGTATTAGATCACTTTATTTGATAAGGCCCTAAAAATTGAAAAAATATGCTTCTTTGCATTAGGCCATTCATTTGCATACTTGTTCCTTATCCTCTTTGTTTGTTGCAGAAAATTTTGATTGATTGATTATGAGCCATCTAATCATTGTTGACTCTTAATGCCCTCATAGACAGTTTTCCCCATGATGACCTATCCCTTTCAGGTCTTCCACCTGAAAGGTCAACCAACTTTTCTTCTACTTTTTAAAGCCTTAGAGCTTCTCCAGAGCACTAGGTCTTTGTATAATGTATCTGAAATTGGATAATTTAAGGCATTTGTGCCTCAAGGAGAACCCTTTGGTTGGTTTATTTGTATTATTCATTGTCTATAATATTCTCAGAAGTCTTCTCCAATATCAAAGTTCAAAAGGGTTGACGGTTTTCCTATCTTGTCCTTCAAATTCCAGTTTTTGCTTCCATGGAATGTCATAAGGAACATTTCCACACCATTAAAGGGTGTTCATCCCAAGTTGTATAGCTAAAAGTCTGTAGAGAGTCTCAATCATCCAGGTTAAGGTTGCCCCAAAGGTGCTTTTTCAGAAGGCAACTTTCGGGCATGACCTGGATGACTGAGAATATCTACAGACTTTTATCATATTAAATGAAGAGTAGCCCTTTATTATACAATCACTTCCCAAGCACTCGTATCTGGAAACTATGTTATGGTCTTTTTAGTATTAAGAAAAGGGGCGCTGGTCTTACCTGATATGCTCCTTCTTATTGCGGGAAGAATTATTGTATTTTTCGGCATATAAGATGCACTCCCCCCAAAAAATGGGTGAAAATGTCTGTGTGTCTTATTCAGTGAATATTGCCAAAGGCCCGCCTACCTGCCAGCCATTTTTTGGGCTCTACACGCCCCGTTTTCAAACCCTTTTCCAGCCTGTTTTCAGGGCTTTTTTTGGCCTGTTTTTGGGGCTTTTTTTTTTTTGGCCCATTGTTGAGGCTATTTTTTGTTGTTTTCGAGGCTTTTTTTGGCCTGTTTTTCAAGCATTTTTTGGCCCATTTTTGGGGCCTTTTTTTGAAAGAAAGGCCCCAAACCCCCAAAAATGGGCTAAAAGATCCTCAAAAATGGGCCAAAAAAGCTTGGAAAACGGGTTGAAAAGAGGCATGAAAACGGGGCACACAGAGTCCAAAAACATTTTTGCTGTTGTTTTTCTCTTCTAAATCTAGGTGTGTCTTATACTCAGGTGCATCTCATACATCAAAAAATACAGTATTTAGATAGATTTAGATATGCTTAACTGTTAATTTTATTTGGTTAATTATATTTATATGTTTACTATGCTTTTTTGTGCAAGTTTTTTTAAAAAATTACCTATCATGCTGTTCATAAAATGTAAACAAAAATTTAAATGAAAAAGCACAACACAACAAAACACTATAAAGCGAACACTTGCCTCTTGTTTCTTGTGATTTTTTTCAGAACATTTTATTTATTTAAAACATATGTAATCTGCGTTTTTCAAAACTGTTTGGCCACACCAGCAGAAAAAAAAATGAAATTTCTCTGAAGAATAAGCACCCACAATAATTTCAGGAAAAAGTAATACAGACTAATGTGATTGTGACAATGTATTCATTGCTTTTCATTGTAAATCTCAACCCTTCAAGCAATGCATACTTTTACTACGAAACTATATGCAGAATTATAATAAAAAAGCATTCATAAATCTTTCCAAAACCTGATTAGGCTTCCCCTTCCTTTTTTCACAGCACCCATTAAAAACTCTTGTATATTACTCTTGTGGTTTGAGGCTATTCTTACAGTCCTGCTCTTATTTAATAAGATTAATGACAGAAAATTAGTCAAGACAAGTGTTTGCCTGTTTGGTTTATCCTTCTGGGGTTAAATTAGAGGAGGAAAATGTTCCTCTGTCATGTTATTTAATTAGTAATAGGCAGAAAGAATTTTTTCAAAAATGTTTTACTTGTATATTGAAATTATTTGTAGCTCAAAGGCCTTCTTGTCACTGCAAAGAACTAAATTAGAATTTGTCTGACTCTTATCATTCACAATTTTCTTTGGCACTAGCAGTGTTAAAATATTCAATTATATTTCAGAAACTAAAGGTCTAACTCATAGAACTGTTTATCTGTCACTTGCCAAAGTTTCTTTTTTCAGACTAATACAATGAAACAGTCATCTGACAAGAAAATAGACTGGTGAGACTGATATTGAGAAAGGACTTAATAAATCAGTAACATGAAGTTAATTTCTTTATTTTACTCTTTATTTAAAAGCATAATCATTATGCTTCATCATGATTTTAAAGTTAAAATGACATATAATTTATAGGTAATTCTCATTTAGTGACTGCCTCATTTAGCAACCATTCATAGTTACAAAGGTGATGACAAAGTAACTTCATGACCAATCCTTACATTTATGACCTCAGCAAGTCTGTAAAGCCAAAGAAAGCTGAAGCAAGGTCAAAAGAATAGTTGTGGTTGCACTTAGTGACTGCTTTGCTTAACAAATAAGTTGATGGTCCTTATTGTGGGATTGTGAATGGTTGCTGTATAGTGCAGTCACTAAATGAGGAATACCTGTATTCAAACTTGGTTTTTACTTCACAAAGCAATAAATAGGTGGATGGATAGAATTTTATTAAGTTTAAGTGTATTGGATTTCTATACCACCCCTCTCCCGAAGGACTCGGGGCGGTGCACAGCCATCTAAGAACAAATACATAAAAAATTTAAAACACAATTAAAATAGATTAAATCAGTGGCCAATCAACCAATTAAAAAGATTAAAAATTTAAAACAATTTAACTAATTAAAAATCGAACAAGTTCATCTGTAACTATGTGATTAGTTTTATCCAAATAAATTATTTATTTCTAGATCAGGATAAGAGAGATGGAATAAGGAAACAAACCTTCGTTCACATCTTCACTATTCTATTATAAGACACATTGTTGTAAACACAAAAATACGTAATGTTAGTGTTACCATCCAAAGATGCCTCCTATGAGCAGAACTTTATTAGATTCTGGCCTATATATAAATGTTTACATTACACCAACATATGAAGAGTCAGACATTCTAGTTATAGGTCATCATCAATTTATAACCGCTTACTTTGGGACTGTTTGAAGTTACGGCACTGAAAAAAATGACTTATAACACTCGCACTTACAACTGTTGCAGCATCCCCATAGTCACGTGATGAAAATTTGGGCATTTGACAATTAGCATGTATCTATGATGTTGGCAGTGTCCTGGGGGGGGTTGGTCACATGATCGCATTTGCGACCTTCCCAGCTATCGTCCATCAATGAAAGTCAATAGGAGAAGCCAGATTCACTTAACAACCATATTATTAAGAATTCTAAGTGATTTTCTTAACAACCATGGTAAAAAAAAGGTTGTACAATTGGGTGTGACTCACTTAACAGCTGCCTTGCTTAAAATGGAAATCTGGATCTCAATTGTGGTTATAAATTGAGGACTACCTGTAACTGCATCTGGTTTCCACAATGATAAGAAAACTGGATGACATCTGTATTGTAATGTGCTTACAAATACCTCTTACAAATAAGCTACTTTAACTCACCAACCTCAAATATATTTCATATATGGACATGCATTTGCACGTTCTTTTTTCTATACCTAGAGAGTTAATTAATTTGGTTCACTTTATTTTTAATAGAATCGTTATATCCAATCCATCTGTGTCTTGCATCAATTTGGGCAGCTTATTGTTAACTGAAAGATATTTTCATTTCAGGTGCCAAGTATTAAAAACAAATTAGTTAATGGTGAAAGAAATTAGCAATGTAGTTTTTTCTAATCATGCTAACATTAGGAACAGTTCAACTAAATTCCAATAATAAGCAAACATACAGCCTGTGCTTTGTATGTTTTTTTAAAAACATAATCTAGTATACAATAATGAACATAAGAGTATGGCTTATTTGTTTTCCTTTCTCCAATCTCTTCCTCAGTTATAAAACCTCTTGTTATGTTTATCAAGAGAAATAATAGTAACCATTAAGTATGGGCAACTTAAATAAAACAACTGAATTTTTAGCGATCTTGGTTTGTTTCAATAAAGCAAAACTTACACAATAGCAATAGCACTTACACTTATATACCACTTCACAGTGCTTTACATCTCTCTCTAAGCAGTTTACAGGGTCAGCATATTGCCCCCAACAATTTGGGTCCTCGTTTTATTCAACTCGGAAGGATGGAAGGCTGAGTCAACCTTAGGGTGACCAACCGTCCTCTTTTGCCCGGACATGTCCTCTTTTTACGTCCAGTCCGGGGCGTCTGGGCGGGTTTTATAAATTTTATAAATTTACCCGGATGCCCTGGACTGGCCATAAAAGTGGAGATGTCATGTCTGGGCAAATGGGGAAAAGAAGTGGCTCCGGGTCGGCGGGAGAAGAGCCGCTGCGGAGCTGCACCCCCCGCTCCCCCTGCCTCCCGCGATGGAGCGCATGCTGGTCTGGCCGTATGTTAGAAAGCAGCAAGCCTTTTCTCAACCTCCAGCCGCTCTCAAGACACGTGGGACTTCAACTCCCAGAATTCCTCAGCTCGAATAGGGCTCCTTTCCCCTTGGGCCCAGCAAATCCACTGCATTGTGGGTGTTGAAGTCCATGCGTCTTTTAAAAGCGGCTGAGGAGGGAGAAAAACGCTGTCCACGCCGCCCTCCCGTCCTCTTTTTTGGAAACCAAATATGATCACCCTAGTCAACCTTGAGCCAGTGAGATTTGAACTGCCAAATTGCACGCAGCCAGCAGTAAGCAGAAGTAGCCTGCAGTACTGCATTCTAACCACAGTGTCTCACAAGTCACCATTTTACCTAGACATGAAAATGGAAACAAAAGCTTTAAAACTTTTGGCAAGGCAGTAATAAAAAGAAGATAGGAAGAAAATATGACATTGTAGTTCAGGCACATTGTATTAAATGTATTAGTGATTTTCAGAGTCCCATATTAGTATCATGGGAAAAAGTGTTCCTCTTACTTCTTTTTTCTAACTGAGTTTGACTTGCTTATGCATGGACACCAGAAAAGACACAGGCAAGAAAAATTAAATATTACTATATTTAATTACTATATTAAATTACTATTAATTTCCATTACTATAAGGCATATAGATGTTTTGAGATTCGGCAGTACTTTTCTTTTCTTAGTAAAGAGTGATATGTTTTAAAACTTGAGTGACATTTAATTGATATTCAAATTTCATAAACATCAGATGAAGGAGAAAACATAAAATGCCATAAATTTATAATCACATAAATGGACATGAATTAATAATCATCATGCAACATCATTGTCATTTCATGCCTTTACTTACACAATAGTTTTACCAATGTTCTTAAATGCCTTCTCCACAAATTCTCGGACACTGTGGACTTCACCAGTAGCTATTACAAAATCCTCTGGTTCATCCATCTGCAACATTAGCCACATTGCCTGTGGAAAGAAAAGTAAATTCTGATTAGTCACCAGAATAGAAATCTGGAATCTGTGAGTTCTAGTCCAGTCTTAGCTATGAAAAACTGGCTGGGAGACTTTGGGTCACGTATTCTCCCTCAGCCCAACTCACCTCACAGAGTTGTTTTTATGGGGGAAATAAGAGGAAGAAGGAGTATTAGATATGTTTGCCACTTGAGTTATTTACAAGAAAAAAATAATAAAATTTATATATATATATATTTGTTTTCGTAGATTTTCACGGGTGTAGGTATGCAGGTCTAGGTCTTTTCGGGTCTTTTCC
>JAEANM010030153.1:0-10059 GCA_017656035.1 Myanophis thanlyinensis | reverse complement strand
GTTTGTTATTTATATATCTTTTTAAATTATTAAGATACCTGCTGGTTTCATTTGTAAATCCAGTGTAATACCTTTTTCCAAGGTCATTCTTGTAAATGTGTCATTTTTAAAACCACATTTCAATAAACTTCGGTCTCATACCATTTTTATGATAGCAGACAACCTTAAAAGTAATTTCTGAGTGTATTGTTCCCAAATATCCTTCAATTGATCCAAAGTTAAGAGCATTTTGTTCCATTATGTATCAATGAATCTCATCTCCTTAAATTGCAATCTTTATTTCTTTCTGGTTCCGTCTAGTATTCAACTTTCAAAATCCCACCTTATCATGTTTTTTCCTAATCAACAGCACTTTCTCACTGGAAGATTTCTTAATCTCAAAATCTTCATATATTTTTTTCAAACCAACCAGAAGAATTATTGTGATTAATTTCAGAATCTTATTTCAAATCCATCTAGTCCCTCTGGCCCCTTAGGCTGTGTATAACTTTTCAAACTCACTGTACTAATCACACTATTGCTGTTTATTCTAAAACAAAGATTTTTTTAAAAAGTCCTTAATCTGACATAAAACGTTTTTGTCAAAAAGTGAGGAAGATTCACTCAGTGTAATGAAATTTGCCATTCTGAAGGTTGATACTATCCAAAAATCTGTTAATAAGCAATTTCCAGAAGTGATTAAGAAATACAATGTGAATCCATATCCTTGGGCTTGGGTAAAGATGGCAATACCATGGCTCCAAAAGCTCTAAACCCACCAGAGACTACTGTCTTGCAGTTGTTTCATAGGGAGCACTACTATCTGGAGCATTTATGGGTGATCCCAAGTCCTATTCTTCGTCCAGATGAATTCCAAGATGCTGGTTCATTTACTGGCTCCTTATTTTGCTGTGGTCATCGGCAGAGCTGCTTTCAGTTTGCCATTGTTTCCCCAGAAATTGATGTGTTTTGTATTTTTAAGCAACTAACTATATATACTAATGAAGTAGAAATATTACTAAAAGCTTTCTTGGAGCATAACCCTATATCTTTAATATATAAGAAGAAAGATGGAGGCTAAATGAGACAGTGTAACAAAAGTTTAATAGCCATGTTTTTTATTCTCCTTTTGTTTCTTAGCAACCGTTAGTCCAGTGAAATGCAGCCTGGTTGCACCAGATTGCCTGATCCGGTAGCAACGATTTGAATTTGGCCCCGCCCCTGCCCTTTGCTTTCCCTATAGCAGCTTGAGGGGTTTTTTTCTTAGCTTAATCAGCTGTTTGGTGTGCCTTCTGAACCTTCCTGGTCATCCAGGCTGCCTATGGTGAGCGTAAATTAGCTTTTAAGAGCTGTGTGGTTGGTATGTGCACGCGCCAAACCAGTAGCAAAACCAGTTGGATTCCACTGCTGTTTTAGTCATTATGACAGTGATATAGCAACTACTGAAGTATTATTTCAAAGTGCTGCTGTAAATATTAATGAATCTTAACTGTTTTCAATTTATATGCCAATATAAAATTATATAGTCTGTTTGTTCGTTTGTTTATCACATTTACATAGCTGCACATCTCCCTAAAAGTGACTCTGGCTGGTGCACAACAATAAATAAAATAGTCAATATAAAAGATAAAGAAGATTAAAATCTATATAAACACAGTAATAAATAATGTAAAACAAAAATACTAATCATACTTAGTAACCAGCTATATATCATATATAGAATGAATTAACTACATTTAACTTCTTCTTTTGGCTGTTCCCGCTAGGGGTCGCTACAGCGAATCATCTGTTTCCACCTAACTCTCAGCATCCTCTACTCTTGCCCCAATTAACTACATTGAACACAGGTTCAATATCTGTAAATTTCTCTAAAACTCAGAATACAATGGAATGATCAGGTAACAGTATGCACGGTGTTTGGTGAATCACAGATATGGGTGTTCCATTAATTACATGGAAGTGTGGCAGCACCAATTGGAAAAAAGTTTCTCTGTGGTATTCTGTTTGTACACAAATATGTCTTGCTCAGATCTTATACTTGGGTCTATGTGTGTATATTTAATTTTATCATAAATTAAATGTGGTCTATGGGTGAAAGATCTTTTCAAAAAGAAAAGCTTTGCATCAATACTTTCTTCAATTTACAAGGCAAAATAAAGTCCTGTTTTGCATTATGAATTCAGTGTGTATGAGGTTTTGCAACAAGTTTTATTACTTTATTAAAAATTAAAGGTAACTGATTCCTAACTTGTTTTATTTTAGCTGCTTGTTCTTTGCCTTGAGTATTCAAATGCCAGAAATACTTATTTGTTCTTTTGTTAAATTTAACAATGGTTGCAATGTACAATTCAAACTAGACACTCTCTGACACTAAGAAAATGTTTTTACTTAGATGTAGAGGGCTTTCCAAGTGTCTATTGATCAGTGTTCTCCAACAGCATAGAAATAATGTGTCTAATTTAACTGGCCACATGGAGGAGTATAGGAAAAGCATTACTTATTCCCTGAAAGGCTTAGAATATCAATAGGAGGACATAACATTAATGACTTTCCTATACTGCAACTTCAAAAACGGCTAAATGAGGAAGAAATTATTCATTTGTTTTCCTATAATTTTACCAGTTGTCTTGTTTTACTGCAACGCTAAGGCATTAAGAGTGAAATGTCACACTAAGACTTCTTTCCTAACAATTTGTCTGACATGCAAACTATGCAGCTTTCCTTTCGCTGCCCCCTCCCTTCACAATGCAAGGGGAAAAGATTGTTCACTTCAGAGCCAAGCCAGGGGCTCTCCTAGGTGAACACTATGAAAGTTAACTTACAATTATTTGAATCACATCTTTGCAACTTTCTGACGTGTTTTTTCCCCTGATCAGAGTGCCTGTAACAGAACACTGGGCAAAACATGTGTGCCATGCTGTATCAGGTGGAAATGACAGAAAAGCAGATCATGGCTTTTATATAGAATGTCATTCAGTATAAGAAACTACGAAAAACACATAGACATTATCGTAGTGGGTATTTTTCACTTTCTGTTCTGCATTTCCTGCTTTTAGCCAGGATATACACATGACAAGATTACATAATGTTCTCTCTTGCAAAAGGTTAAGTAATAAAGGGGTGTGGAAAACTGAAGGCAAGTGAGGAGGAGGTACCTGGATTCTGCTTCTGCACAGGAATAAGTTCAGTAGATGTTATTGGAACAAATTGCATAAAGATGTGAGATAGAGTTACACAAGGATTATTTATATGTTGCATTCAAATCTTAATTTCTGCCCGGGTGCACAAAGCAATGTGGAATTTTATCTTCACAATAGTCCTGTGAGGTACATTAAATTTAAAGATAGTGATTGTGGGGGGGACCATTCATCAAGCTTCATGGTTGAGTTGAGATGCACACATGGACCTCACCAATCAGTCTAACTATTTCATAACATTAGCTTTTGAATGGGAAAAAAAAAATCCATCTTTATTATAGGGTGTATCTGCTTAATATTATTAGGGTCTAAATTAGTAATAGAATTTAACCTTTTTATAAAATTACATTTGTCATTTATTTCCAAGTCCACTTCAAACAAAGTAGGGATATTCATTAGGTTTATAGAGCCATGCCATTTTAACCAATACTTATATGTGCTGGATAACAGAAATACAATAAAATTGGAGAGTATATATATCTCAATCAGTTTGGGAGTCCAGCTAGTTTTATGAGCACTCAGTGGAAGATAGAAGAAGTTTTTTTTCTGTGCTCTAGATTGTTCCTGTCTAGAAGATTGTCTGGTGCCCTTCAAAATTTTTGGCACATATATCTGGAGCATGCAAGGAACAAGATTATTGCAGTAGTGTTTTATAAAAATCACATAAAGAGAAAGAAATATGAAATGCAGATGGTAGCCTTCAAACCAGGGGGGAAAGATCATATAAAACTAGGAACAAACACTGTTATATCTTTTAAATGCCTTTTGAAATAAAAATGCGATCCAAATATATAAATTGGAGGAATATATTACACTTTTTCAAAGAGAGAACTTTACAGCTGAAATTCTACAACTACATTGTCGCTACTAAATTGTCCAAGACAGGAATCACTCCTATTGGGCTGTTAAATACGAAGATAGCTCTAATCTACTTTTCAATGAGAATGTTTGTATTACATTGGATATTGCAAATTATATTTTTTTAAAAAGTGAATAAAAGATAACTGATATTATCTGATGCTCTTCTTAAGCTTCATGCAGATTTATATAAGAAAGCTTATTCTTAATATATTAACAATATATAATATTGGATATTGATTTTCTTGGCCATTTTCAATATTAAGGGTCAGTCCAACAAATTTCTAACAAAGGAGTTGCAATTTAAAATGCAATTATGCTGATACTTCAGTTGTTTTTAAAATGTAAGCAAATAAAATCCTGATGGGCAACATCACCATATGGTTCAGGAACAGCACCATACAGGACAGGCAAGCTCTACAGAGGGTGGTGTGCATAGCAGAGCGCATCATCCACACCAAGCTTCCTGAACTGCACTCCCATCTACAACAGAAGATGCCAAAATACAGCCAGGAAAATAATGATGGACTCTAGTCACCCCAACAACAAACTGTTCAGCATGATGCGGTCAGGAAGGCGCCTCCGTTCCCTGAAAGCCAACACAGAGAGACTAAGAAGGAGCTACTTCCCACAGGCAATATGGACCCTAAACCAAACTATAACAAACCCAGGACTATAAAGTATTCCTAATCTACCTCTTAAATAATCTGCCTCTCTTAACCACTCCATAATTTACTCTCCCTCCCTGTCCATACTATCCCCTTGCCTACTACTTCGTGAGTGGTCAAAAACACATTTCACTGCCTTTCGTACTATGTTATGTCTATGCATGTGATGAATAAAATTTGATTCGATTTGATTTGATTTAAAAGGAATTGATTCAGACATAGATTATTTTTTAATGTCTAAAAAAAAGAAGAAAACTTTTCTAATTTCAAAAGGAGAGAGTAATTTTATTTCATGCTAACCTTGAATTTTTTTTTTATATCTACTGAGGTTTTGTTACTTTTTATAATGGCAGTTTTACACACTTAAATCCTACAGTGGCATACACATGCACGAATGCTGAGGCTGTAAGGTAATGTGAATGTCTTCTTTTGACACTTCGCTTTTCAAAGTGAGCTCCAATCTAATCCCTTAGCCAATATGGTGCATGAAAACAGATGATACACTGATGGCTTTTAGATATGCGTATTTTTAAAGTCTGAAAGAAACAAAGCTTGGAGATAATGAGATTTATATAGTATTATGATTTCAAAGACACAGTTTTATTCTGTGAGCCTTATAAAAGCATTTTGAAAATTCTACCTTACAAAAATAGGAAATGTGAAAAAATATACTATACTGTATCTCTCTCAGGATTAATAGAAATTAGTGAACTGGGTTGTCTCAGTCTTTGCATTAACTAGTTTAAATAGTGCAAAATAGATTTAGTATACTTTCCTAAAAAAGTGTACTTCCAATGTGTTTTAAAACATGTATATTGTTCATTAAAATATTCATGATCACATCACCTTTGGCGACTAAGTAAGTTTCAGAAGTGGTTTGCATTTTGTCCTTCCTAGGACAGAGAGAGATTGACTGCCCAGGGTCACCCAGCTGGCTTCATGCCTAATGCAGAAGGAGAACTTACAGTCTCCAAGTTTTTGTCTATTGCTTCAACAAGTATGTCAAACTGGCTCTTTCCCGGAGTATTTCCCAGGGTAATTACTTTTTTTCTTTTCAATTACAATTATATCTGGTGTGTAGCATCCTATATAGTGATCAGTTTAAACGCAAAAATCCCATAAAATTGTTATTTCATAATTTTTATCAACTTTTCCAGTTTGGGGTTTATATCATAGGAAAATCAGATTTATTTATTTTTTGCGCAGATATCAGTGGGTCATGGTGGCTATTTTGACATGATGTTATTTATAGTCAGCCTGAGAAATTTTGTTGCATCCAGTAACTATGAAATTCATGGCTTCATCTTTTCTTTACAAAATCTGCATTTGTTGTTGGTTGATACATATTAAATCATTGATTTCATTATTTTAATTTGTAATGCTCATTCTTAAGCTCTAAAAAATAGTGCCTTCTGTTTCCTTCTTATTGATGACAACATGTAGCCATTGACAATTCCTGACATTTTCCACTTTATTTTCAGGGTTTTTCACGTATTGGCCTTGTAATATTTTATTTCTCCAATTTTCTAAACAGTTTTTAACCATTTACTTTTATAATCATGTTTTTCTTTCTGCTCCGTTCAGGATGTTTCATTTGAAAACTGCAATCAGCATTTGCTGTATCATTGACTGTTTTGTTTGAAATAAACCACAGCCTCTCACTTTTCATACTAAGAATAGTTGGTTAATACCACTTTGTGGATGCAGTGCAAGATGTGTTGTCAGGAGTTTAATTTGTCCAGTTCAACCTGAGTCCAGTTTACGTTACCAGCAATATATATGGTTATTGATTCTGCCCATATATTTATAGCTTTGATTGTATTTCCACCATTTAGCTTAGATTTTTTTACATTTTTAAATGGACTAAACTTTTTAATTTCATCATGTTACCCTATTCAAGTATTCCTTGGTGTTTGTAGCTTTTCTCTATGGGCAAAGCTTTAATGATTTCCCATTTTTGTATCATATACTTCCATTTTGTTTCATATTTTTTTCTTTCCCTATACCGAGCATCACACATTTATCAAATCAAAATTCCATTTTGATTCCATTACTTTATATTCTTACAAGATTAAGATTTAAACATTTCAGTTTTTGATTTTCCATCATCTTTGCTTTAAAATATCTTGTCTAATAGGTGGGATATCTTTCTACTCCATTTTAACAATTCATAACAAATTTTTGTTTCATTCAGTATATGAGTAAAGTATGAATGATATAAAGCAATGGAAATCTATTGAAAAAAATCCTCACAGCTTTTATTGCAAAATTCTGGATGTTTGGCCTAATGCAAACATTTGTCTTATCCACCTGTGGAAGTATAAGAGAATCAGATATCTTTTTATAATCAATATAAACCATTTATAACTTGGTTTCTCTTCACGAAGTTTTAGCAATAATTCATTTTCTTTCATGTAAATTTCTACAGTTATTTTTCTGTTTGCATGGGTACAGTTAATTTTCAATATATAACTTGAAATTGTGGTTGCTAATATATCAGCAGCTTGAACACTGCTGACAAGTAAATGATCTGCAGTTGTTTGCAACTGCATCCTTACCTCTTCTAATCGTCATCTATTCTTCAACTTTTTCAATTTGTCTTTCATAGAGATTCATCAGATATTTCAACCAAAATCCATATGATCTTTTTTTTCTGTTGCAGTCTTGTTCTTCACCTTTTTGCTTGCTTTTTAATCATTTCTGATGTTAAGATTGTATCATCCATTTTGATTGGTCAATTTTTCCTCCACTTTCAATTATTCTTATTGCATCTTTATAATGTTATTTTGGATTATATCAGATGGCATTTCAAAATTTTAATGTTTCATTTTTAGCAGGGCTCAAGCATGTTTAAAGTATTTCCCAGCAGTACCTTATAGAACAAATACTAGTTTGGTTTATTTATCTCAATATCATTCAATTTTCTTTGAAATAGCTGATTTTTTTTCCTGATACATCTTTAATCATCTTAGCACCAGAATTAGATTTTCTGTAATTTTTTCTTGAACTTATTTCTTTCCTTCAAATTTTTTTCATATTGCTGATATCAGCTCAGAATGATGACCTTTCCAAATGAAATTTCTATTTAGGTGTTTGTTGCTTTTATTTTACAGTGCTGAATCTCAACTCTAATGTATCACTGCTGTGTAATATTATCGTTTGTTGCACAGTCATTCAGAAGTTTAGACTGGATTTGGCATTTTTATCCACCATCACCACCATCATAATAGTAGTAGTATTATTATGCACATGGAGTCTTACATATTATTTGGTGTTACCTTCCATTTAGTAAAATAATATCTTTATAGCAGAGGATCTTGAAGTTGATTTGCAAAACAACTGAGTATTTAATACAGTATCTCTTGTCCCCATTATAGATTACTGTATTTCTTTTGCATCACTGTTCTTTGTTCTTCATTATATTTTACAAACATTTCCTTTGTGATGGTCTTAACTTGAAAACAATGTGCTATAAGTGGATTATTTCTCAGGAAGGAAGGAAGGAAGGAAGGAAGGAAGAAAGGAAGGAAGGAACACTAGAATGAGGATAGAATGAAAGATTTTGTAGTCTTTATTTGTCTAGTCTTTATCTTGTTTCCCAAGTTCTTGTTGGTATCCAGTTTTGGGGCGTGGAGACTATGTCCTGTCACCTTCTGCCAGTCTTGAACATTAATTTGTATTAAAATAATAAAATAAAATGCTAGCAATTCAGACATTTTAGGACAGTTTAACTGGGCAGTTGAATTTTAGTGAGTCTCCATGCAAAATATTCCATGTGCTTCATTGTGGCATTGAAAGGAGGCCGAAAGGACAATGGGGCAATATAATAAAATAATATCCAGTAGTCCCTTGATATTGGTGAAAGAATTGAAAGTTAACAGAATTTGAAATTAATATGTCTAGCCTTGTTTTCTATGATAGAAATACCTATCATATATTTTTAGATTTTTCTGGTTGAGTAACCCCAAATGTTAAAACTTGGTGCATGCAGAAAATTGTATCACCAGGTGCATTCCAAATTTTCCATTTGTCAGATAATTTAGTCTAAAATTCATTGAAGGATAATGAGAGTTTTAGACATATTAATTTGTAGAGCATCCAATTGGGGAAGCTTGGTCTGTTGTACCACCATATTTTTGGGGTTAGTCATTTGAAGATTTTATTAGTCATTAAAAGTGACAATTCATTCCATATACCTATCACTGTAATAATCAAATGTACCTGAGCATTATTAATATAGTTTCCCTACTAGCCTACATATTTTCTTCAGGAGCAAACTGACTGAAAAGCTAGTATGTACCATTCAGGATTCATTGCTGCAGATTATACAAAAACACCCAGCTGCAATTCTTTCTATTGGCCATAACTCTGCATACTTTCATGATGGAAAGATGCATTGATATAAACATGATACATGACAACACAGAAATTAATTTATTTTGCTCCTCCTTGTGTAAGTGTGACATTTACACTGAAGTTGAGGAATTGGAATTAACATATCAGAGCATGTTTCTAAGCGCCACATTTCCCTAACATTCTCATTTTATATTGTGTGAGCAGTTGTGTTTAGATACTGAGCACTTATTATGTAAAATGTTAACATTAACAAAATGAATCCGTACCACAAGATTTTTGTTTGTGTTTGTTGTAGTCTTTATTTGTTAATGTCTACAACCTTCTTGACAATATTCCCTGAATTCTGATATGTGTTACTTAGCTGCCAGAAAAGCATCTAATTTTCTGATGAAAAGAAAACAGCACATGTTGGTGCAAAAATGTCAAGTCAAGTGATCTGCTGACTTTGTTCTTGATTCTCCCTCCTTCCCCCTTAATTCTTGCAATTGATAGAGTCATTAGAATCGATGGGTGATGGTTCTTTACTGCTTAAGATCCCATTTTCCACTCCCACACCGTTTCTCTATGTTGCTTTTTTTTAATATTTTGGGAAATGTATGAAAAAACGATGGCATTACAGATATTGCCTAGTAAAATGTGGAGAGGGGAGTTAAAAAAAGAACAAAAGCATTCATGATTAGGACAACATCTGCTTTATAAAACAGATTATCTCTTTTTCTCCTTTTCTCTCCTTTCCCATCCTTCCCTGTCCCCCCCCCCCCTTTATGTTGGGCAGAAGACAGGTCTGATAAAGTGAGAGGAAACAAGATTGGTTTTCTAAGGGCACTAGGCCCTTCATGATCAGCTAAATCACAGGCTGTCTCACTCCCTGGCTGGGTAATGACCTGCTCCCTGCACCATGGCACCTGCACCCCCCATGGGACATTATGATGTGCACCTAGGCAACTGCAGGGGCCCACACTGAAGGTGAAGCTGTCATATCGATCTTTTTAGCTCTAAAA
>JAEANM010030152.1:0-10059 GCA_017656035.1 Myanophis thanlyinensis | reverse complement strand
TCATCTCCAGAGACTATCCAGGCAGAAATCTGTTTAGCGACAACTGTGTGCCATATATACATATTAGCCAATTGTTTATTCTAATACCAGCAGATTATATAATTAATTAGGAATCATAAAGCCCAAAAGAAGAAATTGTGTATGTTACACACAAAGTAAACTTTTTTCTCTGGACAGATTATGAGCATTGTTGTAGAAAAGTCTACACATCTCCTTTTGGCTGAGACATCTAAATTTCTACTTGGAGTAGCAGAATGGAGGAGGGGGAAAGAAAGAGAAAAAGAAAATAAATCACAAAATCAGGAGACTTTGAAATTATTCATTTCCATTCCACTAATTTTGCTAGAACTAGGTGCTACAAATGGCATCTAGATGCTATTTAGTTTTAATATTATTCTGACCCTGAACAATAGTAATGAATGTTATTTCCTTTATAAACCAGAGTGTGCTGACTTTACTGTTTAAAGGTTTAAACATTATCTACATTAAGCTGTAAAATAAATAAATGCTATCCATTGGATGCCCATTTACAGCATACTTAGCAAGATATCTAGGCTGAATAATTAAAAAAATAGATTATGAAACAAAAATTAAACTACATCATTAATTTCTGCTGCAAAGTACTTTTCATTTGGGATTAATTTCTGACTAACAAATGAAGTAGAAACATTTTGTTACTAAAACATTTTTATATTTGATAGATTCTCTACTAAGCTTAGTGAGATTATGTCTAAAGGCTTGGATGCAATCCGATCCACTCTAACAGACAAGAATCCTCAAGCTATGTGAGACAAATAAGCATGTAAAATATTGATCTAGCATTTGTCTAGCAGAATAATATCAACTGGTGAATTGTCAAGATGTATAATAATCAGGCCATAGTTTCCCAGGCATTTTGACTATAGTATTTTCTAATTATAGCTGGAATTATTAGTGATTATGTTTTGTAAATAGAAAAAAGCATGTAAATAGTTTAGGTGCAAAAGCACTGCAAGAGTGGGAAAATCCTAGCCGCTGATGGACTAAAACATAAGGCAGCTCATTGGGACATTGGAACCAGATTCAAATGCATTTGGAAAATATTCTGAATAGGGTAACAAGGGGAGAAGAAAATTTAAAAACTACAGAACAAAGTATAAAAAACCCAGACCTGTTAAAAGGTCACCTACCTGAGACTCTACCTGAGACTCCTAATTGTTCCAGTGGAGAGTCTCAGGGTGAGGGCCCAGCCATGCCCAGAATAAACATTCAGAAGATTCCAGGGGCTGAGCCCATGCGAACAGGTCACTGCCACTGAACCAACTGATCTGCACAGAGCAACCAGGGCCAGGCAAAGCCCCATGTATTTTATGTGACTACGTGATTAGTTAATGTCTGTTCCAGGAGGGGAAGGGTGTTGAGTATTATAAATAGAAAAAAGCATATAAATAGTTTAGGCGTGAAAGCACCGCAAAAGCAGGAAAATCCTAGCTGCTGATTGGCTAAGATGCGAGGCAGCTCCAATATAAATAAGAGCGCTATCAGCCTTGTAGCCAGTTCTGTTAGTTACTGTTGCTGTTTGTTGGAATGAATACAGGATACATCTTTGCCTCCTAATTCACCCATTTGATAGATTATACTAACCATTCTGGCAGCCTCTCATCTAAATGGTAGGTATTTAATTTTTATTAATTATAGCGGGCATATTCCCTATATAAAACTATGGAAAAATGGTTGTAATTTTTATTTTATTTATTTATTAAATTTATAGGCTATCTCACTCCATTGTGACTCTGAACAGTATACAATATAAAAGTGTTAATACTATCTGAACAGTACAGAAAAAAAATCTGGAAAAGTAATAAAAAAATTTCCAAAGGCCTCCAAAGCCTCCAGGCACTGAGAGAAGACACTGACCAAATTTCCTGTTCAGCCCAGGCTTGATTGTTATGGCAGTGGTGGCACTTTATCCCAAACTGAGGGATGTTCACACTTTATGTAGATGTCATTTTATTTTTTAAATTGTTTTGAAAGTATTAATAGAAAATGGGGAAAAAAATCATCACAAAGATAATTATAATGTAAACACATATACCTCCCCCCCCAAAAAGATATTTAAAAGAAGTAAAAAATACAACAGATAAAACTATACGATTTCATTATAACAGTCATTATATATACTTATCTAAAGTAATTATTACTCAAGCAGGTATATATTTATTTCTATGTGGATGTTAAATAGGGGTAACAGTGTGATGTTCTGAGGCAACCTATATGCAGGGGGCCCTAAGTTGAAATCCCTCCCCCAATGCTGACTGGAAGCAACTACAGGAATGGCAGACTGATGTTTTTAAATTGAGGATAGTTTATAATGCAATGTTCAGGATCAACAATTTAACACACTAACTACAGCTATGAATACACTTTGTCCTACATGTGTGCACTTAGTTTAATGAAATAATTACTAGATAATTATTTGGTAGTTCAGAAAACCATAAAATAACTGTTTGGGCATAGTAGGTCAATGGTCATGGAAAACAAATTCTAGCATTCAAATACAATTAACATGAAAATAAATATAAGAATGATTTATTGACTAAACCAAAGGAAAAATAATTCTTAATTAAGGAATGTGTTAAAGGACTGTGTAAATTCCTTTCTGTGGCCAAGGTATCCTCTTCTATTTTCCAGCCTCCCCTTTTAGCAGGTTATTAAAAGGTACTTGAGCGATCATTCCAGAGAAATGGAAGAAATGGATAACCTGGACTATTTTCAGTTGGGTTTCAGACCAGAATTTAGTAATGAGACAGCATGATTCTTTTTGTGAATAATGGGACAATTTGTTTAATCCTTCTGCTCTCTCAAGCAGGATATGCACTTGGAGCAACTTTGGGATTTGATAATGGAGAGACTTTAAAAAAAAATAGGTCTTTTGCTTTTTGCATGTTTGATTCCAGTTGTATTGATAATGGAAATCGGCTGAGCTCTCTGCCACATTTTGAGGAACTCCTGTCCTTTCCTTTATCACACCTATAACAGGTTCACCCCAAGTCACCCAATGGCAGACAGATATTTTCAGCAAGCTGGTAATATCTAAATGTATGCCTTAATTCTTGACTGACTAAATGGCCTGTGCTGTCCCAATGCCCAGATTCTTTTAGAGTCCAGAGGTCCTTCTGGACTCAATCTCTTGCTTTAAAAGGAGGTAGCAGCTTTTGCCAAAAGGTCTTTTGCACAGGTGGCAATTGTACCATTTTCTGGACCAATAGATCCTTGTCATAGTCTCTCATGCTTTAATCATCTTTAATATGGATTATTGTAAAACACACTTCAATCAGCTATCTTTGAAAAATACTATTCAGAAATTATAGCTGGCCTGGTATTCAGCTGGCTGAATCCTGAATAATTCCAAGTTTGATTTTCACTTAATCATAAAATTCCCTTGAATGATTTTAATTGAGTGGCTCTCATCCTTTCCTATCTCGTATTGTAAGGATAAAAAAGAAAGTGTACCTGGTATATAATTTTTAACGATTGCAGAGATGATGGAATATGAACATAAGTAAATAATAGGCAACTCTCACTAATTCAAAACATTTATTTTTGTCTACTGGCATGTGGGCAGTACAAGGGAATAATTAAATATAATTTCAATAAGTTCTTTTCTTTTCTGGAATTTAAGCAGAGTGAAAGGTTGTCCCTCAAATTAACTGTAGACATACTGTTTATACTATGGCCATATTCTAGAGGATTTTTTTTTAGCTTACTGATATCTTCAACAGATGGTTGCATTAGATCTGGCATGTGTGTGTTATAAATTAAAATGGCCTTTCCACATATTGTACTATCATAATTGTTAACTGCTGTGTGTGTGTGTGTTAGAGAATGCATTATGTCATGTCAAATTCAGTAAACCCTCTGCTGTTTTCTAGTTATAAAATGATATTGTAGCAACATGCAGGAATAACTGGAATAGGGTCACTGAACCTTTAGTCTCCTCTAGTTATTTTAATGCAGCTGAATGCAAGCTGACAGAGAATGAGAAATGTAGCACTCTCACTGGAGTGGCTGACACCTGCTGTGAACAAAATTGACTAGGAGAATGTGATTCTAGTAAGTTAGACTTGGAAGAGGTATCTCATGATAAAAGAAATGTTTCTTAGCACAAACATGTTTCTACATTATATGCCCAGTTGAGCTTGATTTTTGAAAAATAGGAAAATGAAGCAGTTGGACATTCTATTTGCTTGACTTTGTGCCCTCTGAATAGTGCTTCCTAAGCCTGCTTTACAACAGCCTGATATAAGGCATCTTAAAAACTCATTGTGGCTTTCTTTGAAAATACCACATAAAATGCCCAGCGATCCATAGTTCCCTTTGGCTTTTCCTAAGTCACTCTTCAGTTATCTTGTATAAAGTCTAATGATAATAATACATTCAGCTTTTTATTTGTTTGTTTTGCAGTTTCACGTTTGAGATGAGAACTCCCTGGACCTCCTGAACTGCTACTTTTCAGGTTGCTGTCTTTTATTAGCTGTACAGTGCTTTCTGCCACCTCTGTTGGACAAAGAATGCTTACTATATTTCCTGAGTAATCAGGAATCGTCTCCTTTTTGCAGAAAAGACAAAGCAAGTAATTTGGTTAATTTCCCTGCAGTCTTTTTTTTTCTTTCCATACAAACCTCTCAGTACTTTTTAATGCTTCAAGTATCAATTACTTTTAGATTCAATAGCAATTTAATTCCTTCTTTGATGCAAAAATTCATTTCATTTGCCTTCATTTAAGCTTTTCAGTCTTCTTTATAGTAAAAGATTCAGCAATATCTAATCTTCAGTATTAAATAGACTAATCTTGTTACCTCAATAATGTTCAACTGCAGCTTTAGGATGCTAGGTTGAAGGGAACCACATTGGAAAATGTTCATAGTTACTTATGAGATGGTGTGGTTTAGGGCAAAGAAACAGCACATTCCTTCTTATGCAAAATGCTGAAAATTTATGATTCAGACAATGATGGGAAGAAAGGAAAAGGTTTTATGGATTAATAGGTGAACTAAAGGAGCAAGTATTGTGAGACTGGAGACTGTTCTTTATGTCTTTAAGATGAAAGGGAAGTATATCATTTCAAAAACCACCATTTCAAAAGCCAACAATGATTTTTGACCAGTCTCAGTCTGCAAATCAGCCCAATATTTCTCACTGTAATTGCTTTTATGGGATAGAAAGGGGTGGGGGGGGGGAAGATCATTGCAGATTTTGTGCAAGAAGAGAAGTATAAGTTGTCAACCCTCGTTCAGTGTCAAATAAGACATGGATCATTTTGATGAGGCTGATATTACCCTTCAGGCAAATACATAAGTGGTATTATAACGACAAATACTGTAGAATCCGACATTGTGAAATAACATGCAACATTTATTTGGTTAAGTAGACTTGAAGCAAAAAGTGATTAATATTAGATTGGAGTTCTGAACAGGCTCTATCTTTCCATCCTATACCTGTTTTGACAAAATACTTTACGGTATATTTTCAATGGACTTTTTCACATTTATCATTGCATTCCATTTCTTCCTCCAACATTATTAAATTTTTCACAGACAGATCTTAATTGAATATCCACAGGAAACTAAAGCCAGATTGTAATGCCATGTATGTTTCCATCAAAATTACCCCCATCAAAATGATCAATAAAACTTAGTTCAGACAAATACTGTACCTACAATATGTATGTAATACTATTCATGCTATGTATCAACTGTTCTGCTAAATTTATGAGCTCTTGAAATAGTGTAGAAGTTACATAAACTGATTCTGCTTACTGGGTTTCTCTCCCTTCCTCTGTGTCTCTGTCTGTCTGTCTTTCTCTCTCTCTCTCTCTCTTTGTGTTTTGTTTTCCCAGTCCCAGATATTGCTGAATTAGAAAGTTTGAGGTTCATAAACTTTTTAATTTTTTTTTGTTAGATTTCTAAACCACTATTTTCATGCAGCTCTTGATACTGTACAGGAATATTTAAAAACATAATACAATATCCATAATAGAAGAAAATAACATAAAATTAAGAATAATGAGGTAGTTGGAGCCAGATAAGCATACTTATTGCATTTTTCTCAATTAACCCAGGCTGGAAGAATTCTATTTTAATTTAAACTCCATGAAAGGAGGATAAAAACATTAGATATAATCAGATATATAATAATATGAGACATTACTGAAAACAAAACAATGTGCTTCAATTAGCCCTTCTAATTTTACAAAATATGTGTAATTCTGACTGAAATGTTCTTATCAGATATGCTTATCTATAGGAAGTTGGTGGTCTTACTTCTTTTTGATTGAATAGAAACCAAATTTATGTTGGATTCTTTCCACTGTATATATTTAAATCATTGGCATATTTTGTTTTTCCCACTTAGAAACCTTCACATTCTGAACTGAGGACATGATGACTGCTGTGGCTGTATCTTTTTTTGGGAAAAAAAAAGGCTTATTGGGACAAAGTTTGCCTCCAAATGCACTTAGCTTTTTGTGTGCCATTCTGTGAAAGTATTTTCATTGTTGCATTTACAAAGATTTTAAATAAATCAACTGAGCAGTAGTAAAAGTGACATACAAGTGGTTTGTATGCATTAAATATGAATAAATAATTTTGACAACTTTCCCAGTAGTAGATTCTCCTGAGAACAATCGCAATAAGTTTTTTTAAAAAACCTATAACAAACAGATTGATAATCAGAAGAAAGGAAAATCACAGCATTTGGCTAAATGAGCTGGCAAAAACAAGGTAGTTTTAGGTCAATTCATGCTTCTGTCACCTTGAATTACTTTATCCAGCAGTTCTACTTAGCTTCTCACTGCACCCTATCCATTATATTGCCAACTGGACTTTGGCCAACAACTAATTTAGATTTACATGATTGCTACTGGCATAATTTGTTTGCCATTTGGGCAGCTTTTCAATATTTCTGGCATTTTTTTTGAATCACAGCTATGCTTAAGTAATTCATTGGAGCAAATATTTTCTTTTAGCTTTTGTGCAAATAAGGACACAAATCTGATTTAGTATAGTTGTAAAAGAATAAAAATAAAATATACCCTTAAATATTAAAAAGAAGAGGAAGGGTCAAATCAGCAAACAAAGTCCTCACTTATAAACATCTGGATGTCAGGGTTCCACACAACATCAGCAACACAATCAGAACTCCAGAGAGACGAAAGTCCTTAGAATAAGATTCCACAGATGGCACTGTTCATAGGTGTTTGGCAGTCACAAATAATTACTGTAAGTATTTCTCATCCTTTGGATATGTCTCCTAGCTTTCCAAGCAATTGATCCTCATGATGGATAATAAATTGAATTCACTTTATTGATCAATAGAATATATCAGTCTCCATGATGAGGACATAGTTGTGCCAATGGCAACTGGAAAAGTTCTCTTCATTTTATTCCTATTAAGAAAACTATTTAGTCTGTAACAGAATATCTTAAGTTTTCACAAGGGCACTTCTGGCTATATTTGCCATTGGATTTTATTTTGAAAAATACTATTGAAGAACAAAATCCTCAGACAGAAAATATTGAAAAATATGTGACACAGAAATGTGAGCAACTAGAACTACATTATTTTTTTTTGAACTCACTATCAACATAACATGATATATATGTTCTCTGTGATTACTATGCAGCCTCTTCCACACCCATGTCCACATACCCATATACATATTCCCCTACAGAACAGTGTAAATACTGTACCATTGATATTGATATTTATATGATCATGAGCTAGCCACATTGTAAGGAATTTTCTCTCATAATTATCAGAGAAAAAAAGGAAGCTGATTTGGCAGAAAATAAATACTGTGATTAGTTGTGCTCATAATCATACCAGAATGGAGTTCTAGAATCCCGAGATGCACAATAAGTTCTGAACTTTCATATGAAATGTGAACATCATTCAAATTTGTATACACTATTTTGTTCAAAATTAACTTTATCAAAGCCTTCCAAGGAGGATTCATTTACCATAATGTTCTTTTTCTTGTCCATATTTCTGTGATCACCCTGAGGATTATCAAACTCCTGACGTGAGTAGTCTAAATATCTACTTGTTAAAAGTCGAGTTAGTGATTCACCATCAGCTTCTTAAGAGAGGATCTAATGATTTGTCACCAGTTCCTTAAAAGGTGGACTGGTGTTTTGTCATCACTGGAATATTTCTATAAACTAAATAGACTACTGTGTAAAACTGTTGTACCTAATTCTGACAGATTGTGTTCTGTACCATATATGGTATGGAGCAGACACCAAGTCTGGCGTGGAGAATCAGAGAGCGAGAGAATCCTGCTCTCTGATTGGTCAAGACGTGCATTTGTAAATAATATAAATAGCTGTCAAGTTGCTTGTTTCTCTGTTCTTGTCTGAGTGCTTGTGCTGTAATAAAGAGCTGATTTCACTGAAATGCGTTCTAGTCACTTATTCTCAGAATAAAACACTGGCGATGAAGGTGGGATCTTAGAAGAAGCCAGACAGCACAAGCTAAAGCCTCAACAAGTTCCGCGGAGATGCCAACGCACGCTCCGCCTGCGCCGTTTGACCCAGATACTGAAGAATGGGAGGCATTTATGATTTGCTTCAGAAGCTACCTCGTAGCAAACAACTTGGAAAGAGCGAACGATGATAAAAAGAGAGCTTTGCTGATTGGGTATTGCAGCCAATGAACGCTTCGTCTGGCAAAAGGACTAGTAGCTCCACAATTGGTGGAAACCATGCCTTGGCCAGACCTGCAAAGAATCCTGAAAGAACATTTCGAACCAACTCCATCTTGAACGGTCCTCCAACATAAATTTAATGAGCAGAACCAGAGAGACAATGAGTCCATGAACGACTACATAGCTGAGCTAAGAATGGCCGCAGAGAAATGCAAGTTCAACGATCTGAAGGATCGGCTAACAGATCAGTTAGTATGTGGGGTAAAAGACCCCTTCCTCCAGCAAAAGCTACTGGCCAAACCAGAATTAACCTGAAAGGTGGCCGTTGGGATTGTGAGGGCTGCAGAATGCGTGAAGAAATCATCGGCTTCTATCAAGCAGCCACAGAAAGCGGTCCGGAGTGAAAGCCCACCGAATTTTAAAAAAGCAGGAAGCGTAAATCAACTAAGTGACTAAAGCGAGAGCGAGCTGAGCACCAACGAAGGGGTCCACTATCAAGATAGCCATACAACCAGACAGTGGGGAGAGATTGCCTGTTCGGGTTGTGGAGGACGGCACCCCCGCACCGACTGCAGGTTTAAAGGGGTTGTCTGCAGAAGGTGTGGCAAGAAGGGACATTTGGCGCGAGTCTACTGTGCCAGCATGCCAGCCGTTTTGACTGACAAGCCATTTCCGCGAAGCAAAGGAGCGCTTCGGTCGTTCAGGAAAAGAAGCAACAATCAAGACAAACAAAAAACCAACCACATCCGAGTTTGCCTGAATCGGAAAAAAGGTGGCCAGAAAATCAGAATTAACATCAACCTCACCAGAAGACCCTGTCAGATGGAGGTGGACACCGGATCTGCATTAATCATTATTGCCTGAAGCAAACTCAAACAGCTAATGCCACAGATACAAAAAGAGAAACTCAAACCACAAAAGTCAATAATCAGTGACTATCAAGGCAAGAGAATTCCAGTGTTGGGAAGACAAACTGTTCCAGTCAAATTCAAGACCTTCCAAGGCCCATTGGAGCTGACAGTGGTGGAAAAGAATCTGCCCAGCCTCTTGGGACTCAAATGGTTCCAAGCCCTGGGACTGCATATCGAAGGGGTGAACAGAATCAACTCAGCAATGCCAGAGGGTGAGTTCCAGGACCTGATGACAGAGTTTGCAGAGCTTTTCGCTGACGGGTTGGGCAAGTATAATGGAAAACCTATCTCATTTAATTTAGACCCCCAGGTTCCCCCAATTAGACTTAATCCAAGGAGGGTTCCCTTTGCACTTAGAACGAAAGTGAATGAACAAATTGACAAACTGTTAAAACAAGGGATCCTAGAACCAGTAGAACATGCAGCTTGGGAAACCCCCATAGTGACCCCCATAAAATCAGA
>JAEANM010030151.1:0-10059 GCA_017656035.1 Myanophis thanlyinensis | reverse complement strand
AGAAGAGAAGAGAAGAGAAGAGAAGAGAAGAGATCTTCGAGGTCTTCTAGTCCAACCTGCTTCTTCATGTGTTTTAGCTTCCAGTCCTCTAGTCATCTTTGTTGCTCTTCCCTGCATTCTTTCTAGAGTCTCAACATCTCTTTTGTATTGTGGTGACCAAAACTGGAGGCCGTACTCCAAGTGTGGCCTTAGCAAAGCATTATAGAATGGTATTAAGCAATCTTGAGTCAAGTAATAAAGGTTCTGTAAGCATATTCCAATCTCATACAGGAAACTATTAAGGGAAGTACTTCTCTCAGTATATTAAAACCTCATTTCATTATGAACAGAAGCATAACTGCGCTGTGTGTGTCTCTCTCTCTAGAGAATTAGCATTCATCAAAGGGAGGAATTGCAATGCGATATCGTCAAAGGGCAACAATAGTGGTAGAAGCTTTTCATAGCACACGAACCACTCAAAGAATCTGAATAAAAAACCCACAAGGGAGTTCTGAGCGAATCCCCGACAATCCTTCCTTTCCTACGAGCTCCATGAATCTTTCCTATGAAAGCGTAAGGTGCTTTTAAAGCTATATCTATTGATTCACACAGATCTTATGCAAAACTCAGCTTAACAGATCAACAGAGTTGGAAGGGAGCTTGTAGGTCATCTAGTCCAACCCCCCGCCCAAGCAGGAGACTCTACACCATTCTGACAGATGGCAGTCTCTTCTTGAAAGCTCCCAGGGATGAAGCTCCCACAACTTCCGAAGGCAACTTCTATTCCATGGGTCGATTGTTCTCCCTGTCAAAAAATTCCTCTTTATTTCCAGGTTGAATCTCTCCTTGGTCAGTTCCCACCCATTATTCCTTGTCTGGCCTTCAGGTGCTTTGGAAAACAAGATTGCAATGTCACTGAAAAACATGACTTATAACTAGCATCCCCAACTTCCCCATTGTCACACGATCAAAAACTGGGTGCTTGCTTGTCCTGGACTCATGCAAATGCCATTTGTGACCTTCCCAGTCAATGACAGAAGCCAGATTCGCTTAACGAGCCTGTGATTCACTTAATGTCTGCAGTGATTCCCTTAATAACTGTGTCCAAGAGGGCCATAAAAATCTGTCATGAGTCACAACAACCGCTTTGCTTAATAGCAGAGATTCTGGCCTTAATTGTGGTCATAGGTCAAGGACTACCTGTATATTTTCCAACAACTAATATCAACCATCAGTCTAGGAGAATGGCTCCCAACCTTTTGGCCAACAGGGACTGGTTCCATGGAGGAAGGTGTTTTTTTTGTGGACCGGAGGGGTGTGTATGCTGCCTGTATGCCACAGATGGGGCTTCCCATGTTTGCGTGGTCCAATTACTGGCATGCTGCGTGTCAGCCCTGAAGCTGGCTTGGTCAAAACCATCTTGGAGCTTCAGCGCTGCCATATGGGAGCTGAGGGATAGGGAGGGAGGGATTAGAGATAGCTGGGATTGTGTAGTCAAAACAAAATGCTTTCTCTTGGGAACCAAGGTCGTTTTCACGCCTGGCCGGAGGAAGGAGGAGTGATGTCACCCGACCAGCGGACGCTGCTTTGATTGAGCCATGCGACTCATTGATTGGGGTTGAGAGGAAAACTTTCACTTTTCATTAGGTGAAAACCGAGAGGCCCTTCAGAGTCGGTTTTCGCCAGATATGTGCCAACATGACATTTCCAATAAAGCTCTTCCTTGAGGAATTCATCTGCCTAGGAGTTTTTGCTCGCAATGGATCTATTACTTGGAACCCTGAGATTCAACCAACTCTAATGTCAGGGTTCCAACAGATCCATAGCAAGCAGTGCTGGTCCATGGCCCAGGACTCTCCGGTCTAGAACACGGCCCAAAACTGACTTGATTCCCATTTCAAATGATAGAATAATGGAAAACCAGGCGCTCGGAATGAACGCTCTTTCCCTGTTCGTCGGCAAAATATCTCGCTCTCTGCACACACTCAGAAGCAATTCATGCATTCCAGAAATGTCCTGCTTAGAATCGCCAGTTTGTTGCAGCAAGACTTATGAAAACAAGTTTCATCGGCAGCATTTTGTCCTCTCTCACACTTACAGCCTCCTCTCTCCCAGCTTTGGGAGACTTCAAATATTCCTAGAAAGAAACTCTTTGATTCGCACTTAGCATATTGAAATGCCGTTGGAATAAAAAAAAAATGTGGCTTAGAAACCAGAAAGCATAAGCAATTCTTCTTCCCTTGCCAGAGCCTATCAGGGACACATTTTGCATTTTAATTTCCTCTTCCTGTAACTGTGAAGTTGTACAGAACAAGAAAAAAAGCTGAATGTTCCTAGACCATCTGTAATCTGCTGATACGTGCACAAAAGCCTTCCTTGCCGGCATACATTCCAAAATATTCTGTAACCAAAAAATTGAACTGTGAGATCCGCTAAGAAATGTACAGCCTCTTGCTCTGGAGACAACCTTCTTATATCCTAATTTATTGCTAAGCAGCAGACATCCGTAACTCTAAAAACTTTAAGAATGTAAATATACTTGCTTAGCCGACTCCCGGCAATTCTTGGGAGGTTCAGGAATAAAAAGATTTTAAAAAAAACCCCAAGAGAAACGTAATTATGAACAAAAGCAAAGAATAGAAGGTGACAAGGATGATGCTGACCTACTCAGTCCACAGATGGCTTCACTCACCCTCAGCAAAGGCCTAAAAAAATCAGACAAATCTTTCTCCTTCGGCTTTGTTGTACGTTGCCCAGAGTTATTTGTGTGGTGAGATGGGCAGCTATATAAATTGGATAAATAAATCGAAGATATGAGATGAAATGTCATGGACCAGCTCTTTCCCACTGTCTCTCCCTCCATCTCTCTCGTTCTCCCCCATCTCTCTCTCTCTCTCTCTCTCCTCTCATTCTCTCTCTCTATTTCCCCATTTTCTTTTTCCATCTCTCCTTCATTCTCCCCCTCTCATTCTCTATCTTTTGCTCTTTCTCCATTTCTCTCATTTCCCTCATTCTTCCCTCTCATTCTCCCCCTTTTTTCTCCATCTCTCTCATTCTCCGACTCTTTCTTTCATTCTTCCCCCTTTCTTGTGCTCTCTTTCTCCCTCTCATTCTCTCTCTCTCTCTCTCCCCCTTCTCTGTCTCTCTCTCCATCCAAATCACATCAAACCAATTTTATTATGGTCTTAGACCAACATAGTCACCACGTTCTCTTTTTCTCATCTAAGACTGTCTCAGCCTTGAATCATGCTTAGCTATGCTAGTATTAAAAGAACCCAGTCCCTTTATTGTCTAGCATCATCCAAGGCAGAGGTGAAATTCAGCTGGTTCTTGCAGGTTCGCTAGAACCGGTAGTAAGTTTTCTGAGCAGTTCGGAGAACCAGTTGTTAGAAGAAATCTCCTGGTTTTTTACCACTTTACAGGGTTAATCCTGTAAGGAAGGCAGGAAAGAAACATCCTGGTGTGGTTTCTAGCCTGATCTTTATCGCCCTGCTTGCAGAAACTGCCCACCAGTCACATGACCCCCCAGCCACACCCACAGAACCGGTAATAAAATAATTTGAATTCCACCACTGGTCCAAGGACAACTTGAAGCTAAAATTTGTTAAGTTATCTCACTCTCAAAGAGTGAAATCAGGAGAGTAAAGTGGCTTGGAACAGAGACCAGAGAGAGAGAGAAATCTGGAATACAGACAGCAAATTTCATGCCAGCCTAGTTTCTAGCCAGATGGCACACAGCACTTCGACTCAGCAGTTGGAAGGGGCTAAATTTGTTTTCTCAAAGGGCTTGTCAAGGTCCAGTTCTGAAGTGCATTTTGGGGAAGACAGGCTGGACCTCAGCACTTTTTTAGAAGATGCTGGAAAAAGATAGTACCTAGAAGTAAAGGGGTAGACAATGACTCATTGTAATATAATTGAGACGTTTTAAGGAAAGATGCTCTCTTAGGTACCACCAGAAGATCTGAGGTTGCCCTCCAACAGGACTTAAAACTTGGAGAGTTGTCAAAAGGTATACTCTTCCTAGGATTCCAATTTTTTAAAAAAAATCCTTTCTTTTTTTCCATCCCCCTCTCCTGGCCACCAATCCATTTAGCAGTTAAAAGTTAAAAGGCAGATCACCAAAGCGTAACACATGATGAACAGAATTGCAATGACAAAAATACACACCCCTTCAGCGCAAGCAAAAGCTTTGGAAAGAAACCTTTTAAAAACTGAACAGACGGAACTTTAAAACCAAGGATATTCGCAACATAAACATCCAAGCCCAAATGGACCCCACATAAAGCAGGCTTCTGAAGAATTCGTGGTGCAATTAAAAACTAGGAATAACAGAATCACAGAGTTGGAAGGGATTTTGAAGATCTTCTAGTCCAACCCCATGCTGAAGCAGGAGATCCTATACCATTTCAGACAAAGGGTTGTCCAATCTCTTTTTCAAAACCTCCAGCATTGGAGCACCCATAACTTTTGAAGGCAAGCCTGGTTTATTGTTTTCGTTGTTAGGAAATTCCTCCTTAGTTCTAGGCTGCTTCTCTCCTTGATTAGTTTCCATCCATTGCTTCTTGTTCTATCTTCTGGTGCTTTGGAGAATAGCTTGACTCCCTCTTCTTTGGGGCAGCCCCTGAGATATTGGAAGACGGCTATCATGGTCCTTTTTTTCATTAAATTAGACATACCCAATTCCTGCAGCCGTTCTTCACGTGCTTTAGCCTCCAGTCCCCTAATCACCTTTGTTGAGATTCTTTCTAGAGTCTCAACATCTTTTTTTTTAATATCGTGGCGACCAAAACTGGATGCAATATTCCAAGTGTGATCTTAGCAAGGCATTATAAGGAAATAAAAAGAGAAATAATAATAATACCACTTACCGCCATCACAAGCTCAAACGGGTACTTGTAGACTCTCACAGGGGACTGATATTTTTGCACCATTTTTACTTCACAATGCCTACGAGGAATGAGAAAAGCAGTCCGTTAAAATCCTCAGCTCTCCGCGTCGAGTAAAAACACTTTGAAGTTAAAACAGGGGAAGAAAAAAGACGCAGACGTGTGCTTGAGACAGGTTGTCTAACGTGAATGCCCCAAAAAAAGAAAACGAATCAAATCCCGATGGATCAAAAGCTATAACCCTTTATTTATTTTAAATTTTTCTTTATTTTCTTGTCACCCTGTTACTACTCCAAGTTGACATGGTTTTAAAGGCTGCTAAACCCAACCCTTCTTGAGAGCTGCAACCAATTCATTTTCAATTCATCTGCTATTTAGCAACAGGAAAAGAACACACTCCCAAGTGGAAAGAGGACATGCTTTCCAAAATGTTCCGGGCGCACAGTTGAGAAAATTACAGCATTTTGACAAGTGACTCAACACCAACTGGTTTACCTTACAATGAACAAGGGACGCCTGCGGGATTTGAACACCATCTCTGCAGCTCTTAGCGCCACATTTTGCCTCTCTGCCCCCGCAGCCGCTGCTATGAACCCGCGCACACGTGGTCAAGTCCAAGAATCCAGGGAAAGAATGAAGCTACTCTTAGAAGAACTAATTAAATTGCTCTCTGCAAACCCAGTAGGGTATGCTGCCTTTGCTTGTTGTTAAATGCCCCCGAAGGTTACAAGCTCAGAAACGGCTTCTCAGTTTAGTTTTTCTTAGCACCTGCTATGAAAAAGGGAGACAAGGACTCCTCACCTTATGACCAGAAATTGAGCCCCACATTTCTGTGACTCTGTATTTATCTGTATTTATTTATTCTGTTATATTATGTAGTGTATATTGGAGGTGTGATCCTTTGAGAGCTGTAAGCAACGGAATTTCACTTTAATGTATGTCGATTTGTGTACATTCAAAGTGACTCCTATTCTATTCTATTCTGTTCTATTTATTCTCCTCTATTCTCTATTACATACAATTATGTTCTATTCTGTTCTATTCTATTTATTCTCTTCTATTCTTTATTCTCTACCTTCTCTTCTATTCTACTCTATATTATGTTCCATTCTATTCTCTATTCTCCTCTATTCTCTATCTTCTCTTCTCCATTCTGTTCTATTCTATTCTCCCTTCTCTTCTCTTCTTCTGTTGGTAAGTGAGACAGTTGTTATGTGACTTTTACCCCATTGTACATCCTTTCTTGCCAGTTGTTAAATTAATAACATGGTTTTTGAGTGAAATTGGCTTCTCCATTGACCTTGCTTGTCCGAAGGTTGCAAACGGTGACTTCCCCTGACCCTGGATCACTGCAGAACCGCTATAAATATGAGTCAGTTGCCCGGTGTGTCTGAATTTTGATCACATGGCCCTGGAAATGCAGCGATGGTCATAAGTGTGAAAAAACTATCACAAGGCATTTTTTCAGTGCCGTTGTAACTTTGAACGGTCACTAAATGAACCGTTGTAAGTCGGGGACTAGCTGTAACCTTTCACAAATGCTGGACAACCTCCAGGCACAAAGTCAAACATGGGGGCCAAACAAAAAAAAACCAATTAAAGAGAGTTGCAGTTAAAAGTGATACAAGAGAACAAGTAAGTAACCCGGATTGTCCCTGGGACTATGTAGGACAGACATGGAGGAAGCTAACTACCAGATTACAAGAACACAAGCAATCTCATTGGTAGCCTCATACTGCATATGAACAAGGACACGCATTCAATTTTGCAGCTACTAAGATTGTTGGACGAGCAGGCACAAAAACAGCCAGGAAAGTGATTGAAGCCTGGGAAAGGAGACTCTCGTCAGTCAATAGGAATGCTGATTTTCCACCAGCCTATCAAGTACTTAGAAGACGAAGGCTGGGCAGCACTAGCAAATGACGCCAACAAGTTAAAAGCCAACTATCAACACCACATCCCAATCTACAACAAGCACCATATAAATATCACACCCAGAACAGCAATGCCACTCTGCTACAGAGAAGTTCTTTGAAGATGGACGCCATCTCGGAAGACAAAACTTCTGGTCCCAGTGACAGACCCAGATTGGACCCTAAGTAACCTGGCCCCACTTTTTTAGTCAAAAGAACCTTAAGAAAGGCAGTTGCTACTCAAAAGTTCTTCAGAAAGAGAAAGGAGAACGTACCTGAAATCTAGCGTTGGCTTGCATTAAATCCATAAATTTTCATTAAGTAGCCATCTGTGCAATGCACTCCTGGATAAACGTTATCGCTCGCTGGTGCTACATTGGTAAATCCATCTAGAGAGGAAGGAAAAGAGCAGGCAGAACAAGCATTGGCCAATACTAGAGACAGAACTGAGATAGAGAAGCTATGTTGAGAATTACATAACAAGATATTTGAACCTAGAAGGAGGACAGAACAGCTGATGATATGAAGCCCTCATAGAGATCTTGGAATGTCCAAGAGCTGGGCAAGCTTGTGACAGCCCAAGAATGTTAGCACTAAATCCAATTTAACGTGGGTTCTTCTCAATGATCAGCCATTTATAAGTTTATTTATTTATAAGTGGCAGATTATCAAGGCATGGGGTCTCTTTGAGATGACTCTGCTTAGGAACCACAAATAAAGAGTTGCATCGATAAAGCTTCTAGCTAGACAAATCATTTGATTAGTATTAAATGATTGCTATTTGAAAAAAGAAAAAATCAAGCCGGAACATACATAAAAAGAGGTTGAGGGAAGATTATGGTTTGGTATGATATCTAAGTATGAAAATAGAAACATTTTTTTCTTATTACACTGAAGAGTGTTTTCATGCTGAATTTTAGTAGTTGATTCCCAGACCTGTAAAGATTCAGGAGATGGTTATGCTGACTGGGGAATTCTGGGAGTTGAAGTCCACACTTAAAGTTACCAAGATCGAGAAACACTGATCTCTGCGTGAGCTGGACGGCCATAGAAATTAAGTTTCACAAATCAATAAAACACCCCCAAAGTCAAAGCCAACTCAACGGAGGCCCTCGTGATTAAGATGCCCTTGTTGGGGCAGCCTAAAAAAAAACTGAATAAATAAAAATCAATAATCGATAATCTGCAAGAATCTTTTATTTTGTTTTTTAAAGAAACGGAATACACCATAGACAAACTCAGCGTGTTTCTCCTGCAGCGGTAAAAAAAAAAAAAAAAACCTTTTGGAATTGTTTCAACTTCCGGAAAGTTTTATTCTCCCTCTGCCCCCCACGCCCCCCCATCCCTCCTTCCTTTCAGCTTATGACTAAGTCATCCATTAGGCTTCATATCTCTGAAAGCAAACCAATTCTTTCGCCACCCACGCTGTGTGTGTCCCCCCCCTCCCCGGCCGCCGCCTTCCCCAGCCCTGCTCCTAGGCATTTATGCAAGCTTTTATGATCCTTTCATGCCAGCGATGAATGGATCCATTTAATCTTAGCAGGGGGGGGGGGCTTCTGATGCAGCTCCCAGCCTTTTTATATCACCTTGCAACGCTTTTAGCTTTCCCAATGTAATTGATGGCTGACATTTGAGGTCCCAGCAGAAGGTCCTAATCAAAGCGATGCAGGCAAGCCGGCAGCTCTACCTCTTCCAAAGTAATCCAGCTGTTTTAGTTTTCCAAAAAGCGCCGGGTATACAGTATTTACGTTCTCTACCCTTACATAAGTAGGCATTCTCAAGATTTCTTCCTCTCTTGCCTTGAAAAACTCTTCGGGGGTTTGTTGTGCAGAGTGAGATGCTGCTTCAGTCGTTGCCAAGAATTATCTTAATCTTCCGGATCAGTTGGAGAAGCAAGAGCAAGGGGGGGGGGAAATGGTTTGATGCATCCTAAAAACAAAATAATAACCTATTTATTTTTAACAAGCTGTTTCAGCCCTGAAGTCCTCTTGGTTGAATTCCTTCGGTTCGCGGCAGACGGTATCTACGCACAACGCGCCCGCGTGTGTAAATTACCTGTGAAGGTATCAGTCCAGGGAGAAAAAGCTGGTAAACACGAGACCCAAGTGGCTGTATTATGCAAGAATAATAACCTGAAGAATTCTGCATAGGTCTGCAAAGAGTATTCAGTAGCTGATGTAAAAAGTCTTCCTGGACTGGATCCGATGGTGGCCGAGGCTGCTTTCCCCACCAAAAGAATGAGAATTCAACATGTCGGGTTCTCTGACAGTTTGAATTAGACAGCTTAAGACTTCGTGCACCAACTGAAGTAGAAACTTGTAAATCAAGATGGTCGTAAATCAAGGACCCCCCTTCAATGGTTCAGTTGCAACAGGCAAAGATCAGCATTTGTACTTGACATTTGGGGTTCTTGACCTGTAAAGATCAGCATTTCTACTTGACTTTTGGAGATTGCTTTATATTTGACTTTCAAAGAATCTTGCCTCTAAGTTAGGATCTCACCCAGCTTTGAGGAGTCCTGTTGAAGCCAATTGCCGGAAGGACTGAATATATTTTACCTTACCCGCTTCATTATGGAAACATTCAGAGAACAGGTCACTTAATTACTGCTTTCTTAAGCCCCCCAGCCCCAGGCAGGCTCTACATTTCGAAGAAAGGATATGCTTTTCCATTCAATATTTATGGTCTCGTCTCTCGGAGCACTATGAAATATTTATTTCACGTGTCTCCCACTCGTTAAGAGGCAACGCTCCAATATTGCTGGCTAAACTCATCATTTTCTAATCTGCGTTAAGAAAAGATAGACTCGGGGGGGGGGGAGCTATGGAACTGGACAAGGAACCTCCCAAAAAAATCTCACCTTGAACAAAATCTGAACGTAGACAAACAGCTGATATTAAATCAAGTGCCAAAACGGACAGGCTGAGACGGAGGGACTGTGTGTGAAGGAACAGTTAAGCTTCCATCTTACCTAAGGTGGTCCTTAGAAACTGCTGCTAAATTAGTGGGATTTATTTGAAGCCAACCAATGTCCCTTCCGGAAGATCAAGGCCAGTCGCATTTCTAATGCAGGATGTTTCGGTCTAGCGCCCCCAAAAGCTGAAAGGCATCGCTTTCCTTCCCCATTCCAAAACACAGAATGCACCAGAAGGAGAAGTGGCCAAATGAATAGAATAGAATAGAATAGAGAATACAGAATAGAGTAGAGTAGAGTAGAGCAGAGCAGAATAGAATACAGAGTAGAGTAGAGTAGAGTAGAGTAGAGTAGAGTAGAGTAGAGT
>JAEANM010030150.1:0-10059 GCA_017656035.1 Myanophis thanlyinensis | reverse complement strand
TAATCTCCCAATCAATGGATTGACTCTTCACTCGACGAGAAGGAGCGTATCACGTAAGTACAAACGCCTCCTTTTCTTCATAGTACTGGTTCGAGAGCATGTCTGGAGAAGAAAAGAACTTTGCCTCCTACCTTGTCACTTTCTGTCACTCTCCTGTCATGTTTTTGTCAATTCCAGCTTGTATTGTCTTTTCTTTTCTCTTTTCTATAACATTGGAATTCCAAGATCAGATTTGGCAGATTCTTTGAGAACTGAGGCAATTGTAAGGTTAGATCTTCCCACCCACAGATTATTTTTCACTGACAAATCGTTTGGCTTCTGAGAAGTTTCTTAGGGTCATTGGATTAATCTAACTAATCTTCAGTGGCACTTACAACAAAAGAAAGAAATGGGAAAATAGTTTTCAAAATTCTCTAAAGATTTTCACTGTTTGCCATTCTATTAAAATGGATTGTTTGCTTTGTTTTCTTAAAGTGATAGAATGAGTGTTTATTTTTCTAATAAACAGTCATTCAGCTGTATCTAGTAAGGATAGTGGTGCCTATTCAATGTTTGGTTACGCTTTGCTTAGAATAATTTATATCTGTTGCCCATTTGCTAAATAAATATTGGAATATCCTTAGTTCCCATTGCCTTGTATTTTCATACGTTTCTATCTTACATACAGTATCTGTGTTTGTTTTGTGAACTAAATTATGTTTACTGTTTCAAATCTTCACTTTCATCTCTAAGGCTGGTTATAATACTTGTCATTATTTTGGTCTTCTTTATATTTAATCTGATCCATTTTTTTCCACTGTGCTCCTTGACTTTAAATTCTAAAACCAAGGGGCCACATGAGCAACTAAGACTGTTGTGACGAACCAAAACTATAGGGCTGTGAAGGTGTGTAGGCATGCACACATGCACATATGTAAATAAAGAGGTCACCTTCAAAATAAAAGCAATGCAGTTGTCTTTTGTGCATGATATATAACTTACATTTGATTTCTAATTTCTGATTGACCTCATATAGGCAAAGACAGCCAGATGACTAAATGTGACCTAGGGGGTCTAAAATGCCCAATTTGTTTTAAGCTATCAGGGTAATATCATTTGTATAGTGCAAGTTTTTGATATTTCCTCCTCCAATTTTAACATATTTCCTTAAAATATATAGGTTGTATGTATATAATATATAGATTGAATAAATAAGGGGAGAGCATATAGTCTTGTTTCATTCCTTTTATCCTATAGATAATGTAAGATAGAAAATTATGAAAATACAAGGGAATGGGAACTAAGGGTATTCTAATATTTATTTTGCAAATGGACAACACATAGAAATTATTGTAAGGAAAGGGTAATCAAATATTGAATAGGTACCACTAACCTTGATTTTTGCCCAGAGTAGTATCATTCTCAAGAGGGGTCAAGCTTGCCAATGACTATGCCAGTCTTCTTGGAATTAGATGTTGTAACACTACATCTGATCTCTTCTAACAGTTCTCTGAAACACTCAAGTTCCTTCTTGGCTGTGGGTTCTCTTTGTTCTTGGCAATTTCCATAATATTTCTGACATCCAGTTTTATTTCCTCTGTTTTAAAATATAATTCTTATGATCATTAGATAAGACTGATTCAACAGTAGAATGTTTTCTATTCTCTCAATTTTTAAAATTTCTGTACATTGAAACAAATTTAAAACATTTATTTTAAAGAAAAATAATTCAGGGATCCACAAGTACCACCACACAAGGACAAAGTAGCTGACTTTTTCCAAGCTATACCCAGGAGTCAATATCTGCTGAAGTAGTATCCATGTAAGTACTCATTCCCAAGTTTGCCAATCAACCATGTCAGTCTTCCTGAAATCAAACTAAATCCATATCAGAAGCAACAAAACCATACATATCCAAAAGGGCAATTTAATGAATATCATGAAAACCTTATTGTTGTGAGATACTTGAAACAATCTGTCAGGGTTGATGTCCTATAATGAATCTATTATTCTTGCTGCTTTCATCCCAATTTAAAACAAGACACAGGTTTGTCATTTTGATCTTCACATGAATTGAATTATGGCAATTTTTTTAATAGTGCATCCCCAGCTGTGGAATATAAACTGATTTGCAAAGACTAAGACAAATTATGAATACTAATTTAACTATAATTCCTTATCCCTAGAAAATTCTGGACATTTTGCTTCAGTAAAAGGAATGATCTCTTACTAAATGCTTCGCTGCAAACATATACCCTAAGCTGCAAGTGTAGTGATTGTTTGAGAAAGTCTTGAGTATAGACTTGTTATAAAAACAAAAAAAGCTATAACATAGATACACCCTAATATGAAAGTGGGAGTAATATTGTGAAATTGTAAAGAAAAGCTCATTCAGATCATGCATAAAAATGACACTGCAATATTGCAAATGCTTTTTGTAAATTTTATATAAAATCCAGGCCCTCAGTGGTTTTTTTATTATTATTATGAACCACACTTATCCATGGAAATTGCCCTATGTTGAAGTTGATTAATGAAGGAACAGGATATGAATTTGTCAGGCAATTGTAGAAGCAATGTATTCAACCATCAGCCCTCAACCTTCCTATTCAACCTTCCTATTCCAATTAAAGTGGATAAAAAAAGCTGTTGAATGTATTTTCAATCTACTGTACTCTCTGATTAAGAACTGAGTCACTGCACCTCATCACAATGAAAGAAAAATGTACAGTGCTTGGAAAGAGCCAGCAACTCTGACTTTCTCTGTGGAACAATGAATAGCAAAAGATTACTTCATTCCCTATCTAGACTTGCAATCAGAAAGTATTCGAAGTATAGAATAAACATTTTGAGAGCACACTTGAAAATAAATGCAAATGATTTAACAAGGCATTATGTTTCCTGTTTTGGAAGTTTGCAGTGATTACAGTATATGAACAAGATGAAAAAAGTAGGAATGCCAGACCTGGACCAAGTTATGAATATTTTATAATTTTGCTTTTAACCTTGAAATACCTCTTTAAAGACAGTGTTTTTCCAAATGAATTCCTTGTTCTAATATTTTTGCTTGAATGGTTACAACTTGCATATCTTTCTTCGGAGGTACATTGTTTGTCCTCTATGTTTCATAAAAATGAGGAAGATTTTCTTTTTAAATAAAATGTATGGCATAAATATTTATTGTATACTAAAGAGAAGGTATTAGTAACTGAACAGCTTAGGCGGGATGTTGAGTTGCTTTAGAGATTTGATTAATATGATCTTGCCTTCTGAAATTGACAAGTATTTTATCATTTATGCATGTGGAGTTTTGATCTCAGTATTTATGGATTTGTGCAAATTAATGCATATCTATATGCTGTTCCCGATGCTCTGAAGCACAAATTTGGTAAGGTTGCAGATCCAAATTGATGTATTATATTACCCTGCTTTTTATTTACTTATGCTATTTCTGCTTAACATGCAATGAATTTACTCCAGGAACTAGAAAAAAATAATTCAGTGTATCCAACATCAAGTATTGCCTGTTTTTGAACTTCTGCTCATTTCCCTAAGTCTTTATTGGAAATTAAACTGCAGTCAGAATTGTGTTTTTAATACTACTCATGCACTGCTTTCAAGATATTATCAACAAGGGGTAGACAGTTTGCATTAATGTTTGATTACGTAATGTCAAATACTGGGTATTTTATCTGACATCTCACACACAAACACACAAGCACACTGCAGGCTACATCCACTCTGGGATGGTCCATATCATCCATCTGCACTCTCACTCTCATTCCATCCATTCACAATCATGTCCCAGCTTCCATTCACAGATTTCCACACAGTGTCCATGGGCCAACAGTCACTAGTTCTGTCTTCCAGATGTCAGCCTGCTTCAGTCCATTGGAATCAGAGGGCTACACACTGCAAAAGAGTTGTCCCACTCAGCAAGTCCTCCAGGGAACTTACTTTTCCAGCCTGTATCCTCTGCTCCACCTTTGGGCTCCTTTGGGTTGACTTTAGTTGTCAAGGAAGTTCCCTTCTAAAGAAACTGGCAGTAACTGAATGTGCTCTCTGTAAAGAAAGGATATTAAGGATGGAGATTGTACCGAGACTGGTTTGGCTAGTGCTGTATCTAAAGTGGGCCTTTAATTCTATGAGGTGTCAGTGGCCCTGATTGTGGCCCAAACAGAGACAATCACATCATGAAGGGGAATAGATACCAGTCTGTCCATGGAGTTTGGCTTAATATCTAGATAAGTCTAGGCACCAGACTTTGTTTCTCTTTTCCAAAGTTGTTCCATGGCCGCTCTTGGTGGGTGATTGGAGGTGGAATGATTCCAAAAGCCTTCTGGGTGTGTTTTAGTCTGTGGCCCTGAGCTTTAGGAGCTAGATTACCCTTTGAGTGAAAGATGGAGGATAAAAGAATAAAAGCAAGAGAAGAACAAGGGGTTCACTTGGGCGATCTCTCACTGGAGGAAATTTGCTAGGTGAGCCTTGCAAAGACTCATGACTCTCATGAGTCTATGGAGCAGATTCTGAGTAGGGTCCACTTCCTCTGGGGGATTGGCCAAATATCCCCATTTTATCAGGAATAGTCCCTTCCCATTCCAAGGAAACCCTTTTACAAAGGTCCACTTTCACTTGTCCTAATTCTGTCCACAAGAGTAATCCTCAACCTTGGGAGATCACCACAGGACCCAGACTTTCTGCAGAGATAAGAATGGATGGGGGAAACAACGCTCGGACGTCATAAATGGAAGAAACATCTGAAAACTGCAAGGCTAATTCATGGTGGTGCTTTCATGCTTCCTCAAAATCAGAAAATCAGCTATACAAATGGATACAGTTCAGAAGAACACCAGAACAATTGAAGAAGAAAAATGCTTTCCAAGACTTTTTCTTTAATTTCAGAGACAAAACTCTATCGAGGGGTTGAGCATCTGCACCACCTTCCTGACATGTCATCAATCAATCAGTGTAATGGCTGCATGCAGGCTGCCATCCCAGAGACTGTAGAAGGCCTTCGTCCTTCCTTCTGGCCTCTAAAAAGAACTGCCTGATTCCTTCCAGGACACAATGGCTTTTCCCTAACTCAATGGGGGAATAATTCCATACACTTCTTTGCAATCTTTCAAGACAATTGAGGGAACAGTTTGGGGGGTGGGTAAACATAGTGCAAGGAAACCATTTGAAAACAGCCTATTAACTACAATCATGCAGATCAGGGGGGAATCACTTGGCTATAGCCTATCAGCTACAATTTTGTCAATCTCACTTTTTGAAAGTTTCTGAAAAGCTTGTCTTTGTTCCACAGTCACCTTCTTGACATTGTTCTCTACTCAGTGACGCTCAGTTTCTCTGTCCTTTCCTCCTGGAAAATGTGATTACAATCATAAAAATACTTGATTATTATGATTGATGCATACCAAAATAAAAAAGAAGCAAATGAAGACTCCAGTATTGTACTATCCTTACAACCTAAGCCATAGATGTATTGGATTTGAAGTAGGAAAATATTTGTCACCCAACACGAAGATAGTAGTTGTAGAACCTGTTATACCTAGAATTCTAATCTGAACAATTAAACCTGGAAATCCATTCCCTGAAAATCTTTGTACTTTGCTTCCTTCTTTATAGTTCTTCCTTAAATACCCATAAAACATAAAAAATACATGATAAAAATACCAAATGATATAAACACATCTCTCCTGTAGATTATGCAGTACAACCTAAGGGAAATATAGGTATTAGAAAGGGAGAATTATGTATTTTAGTTATGTCATCATAAAAAAATCAAATTCAGATAGGTTGGAATTTGAAATTGAGCAATTTTTAAGAATGTTTTTACTGATTTTTTTTCTTTTCTATACATTTATATGCACTTCTCCAATGAATTGTAATATACAATATCAATATTAACATCTTCCTTAGACTTTTATAGTCTTCTCCTTTAAAAAAAAAAGAATCTTAATATACTTCTTTCAGGTAGTTAATTAAATCATTCCCTAATGAAATCCTGAACTTCTCATTCATGCCAATTAAAAAATTGTTTGTTCACTAATATATTCTCTTTTTGTCCAGTATTTTTCTTTTGTTTTTTCTTTTTCTTTTTTCTAGTTCCAGATTCTACCTTCCCCTCCCCCTCAAATGTCTTAGTTATAAAAGAACAATTAGAATGAAAAAAGATAATTGTTCTCTGACGCTACCCAGGATATCTCTTGTTGCCCCATCATCCTTCAAGAGGGGAATTCCACCGTTGGAATACTAGACTGCACTGTGTAGATATAGGGCTGGCTTTTCTTGGGTTGGTGCTGGTCCAAGTACTCTGGGTTCCCTCTGGTTATTTCTCTGCAGGCTCAAAGACATGCATGATGAGGAAGTTAACATCATTGTGACCTAGCTCCAGTTGAATGTCACTGCTTATGTCACAAAAGAAGCTTTCCCTGACAGTGAATGATCAATTTTCCATTTCTTATTGAAACTGTCATTTCATATGACCTTCTAAATTCTCTACTCAAAAAAACACCTTCTAAAGACAATTCTGCCACTTCTTCTCTTTTCCATCACGGGGGATTGTGTCTTTGGAGGGATTTGCCTCCCACTGGAAAAGTTTTGTCCTGCCCCTGGAGATTAAAAGAGGTTCGTGAATGGGATCTGTGGAAGGAAAGAGGGACTTCAGTCTGGGCAATGCTTTTACTGTCTTTGTTCTTCATGAAGGACCTGAAAGAAATTGTATTTTGCTTTTGCTTCAACTACCTTGGGTAGGTGGGGGGGGGCTTACTATCATGTCTGGAATCCTCAATTGAGGACTGAAGCTTCTCTCCAAATCCTTATGTAGCTGCCTAGGCTTCTCTTAGCAGCTTCTCCAATATATTCTCCTCTAGGATGATGAGATCCTATGAAACATGGATCTTAGTATTTCAACCATTTACCTCCCTTTATTCTGGTCTGCTCTGTTCTATTCTTAATGCCATTCCTTAAGCATCTTAGAGCCTACAGCTTTTAGTTTCGATTTAATTTTGGTGTAATTTAACGCTGTCTTATATTGTTGCTTTGCTATAAATGCAAAGGCCTACCAATATAATAGATATTGGTTGTGTTTATAAACACAACCAATGTGAAGTCTAGAAATTGACTTAAGCGTTTCCCATGTCTATGATTCCAATCATAGACAAGAATACACACATAAAATCTATTCTAATTCCTAGATATAACATAACAAAAGATCCATGATACAGTAAGAAATTCCAGAAAGTTTTTTTAAAAAGTTAAAACAGCTTACCCATATCTTATTGTTGCATTATCATACTTCTGAGCAAAAATGGCAACAAAGTAAGCAGCCTCATTGACTACTTCTTAGAGTTAAGGTAGAGTGACTGACCCCAAATCACCCAGCTGGCTTTGTACTCAAGACAACGCTAGAATAGTGTTCCAGTTTTTAACTTTGTACCTTAACCACTACATCAAATTGTCTCTCCAATGTTTATTGTATGATGAAGAAATGTTCTTTGACTCTATTTATGTGTGACTTGAAGGTCATTTTTCAACTTATGAAATCTAAGACATTGTGGATTGAATTCATTGCCAGTATAATTTTTCAGTTGTTGCAAGTAAAAAAAAAAGCCTTGAATTCATTCTGTTCAATGACATAGTTATGTTCTACCATTGTTCAAAATTTTGTGCTTTTTGTGATATGAGTCCTGACATTTTTTAATGTTTTCCTTGGCTTTTAAAAACTATTCATGAACAAGACTAGGCTCTTTTTCTGAATATCTTGAATATCTTTCAAATGCTAGATAAACTCTTGTGCAGCACAAGTCCTTTTCAGTTTTCCAGTAGGATTAAAAGTAGGTATTTGCCTTTGATATTGCTTTGCATTATCTCAGAGGGGAAAAATATTCTATGTAGTGTAAATACAGGCTCATCATGCAGGCTCATCATAAGACTATATGTCTGTCATGACTATGGTTTCTGTGTCACAAACAATGTTTTCTAATATTATTTTTCCTCTCATTAAACTGGTAGCTTTACCTAAGGAGCAACACTGTAATGTATGTTTATTTGATATGTACATATAAAACATCTATTTTTCTCTCAGATGGATCCAGGTTTCCAAAGAACAATGTAGGTATAATGGATCTGAATGGCCTGCTAAATATTTGATAAGATTCCCCTGGAGCAGTATGAATGTTGAGTCCCTGATGTTCATGTACATCACCCTATTCTTACCAGTCTTATTTTGTAATCATCTGTTTAGGAGAAAAAGATAGATCTTGGGTAGAAAAGATGTTCTGCAGCAGAATGGCTAATATATAAGCAACGATATCCTGAAATCCCTACAGCCTAACTTCACAAAGTCTCAGAACATCTACAGCCCATGAAAGACATCAAGGGTCAGGGATGGCAATAGTCATTCTCCATATCATCCCTAACTGGGCAATGCTACATGTGAAACCTAGCAAGGGACATTCAGTGCCCAGTTAGGTCCTGCAAGCAAGGTCAGCCCTCTTGTCCTTTGTATATGTGGATAGTCAATATCTGATCCTCCTTAAGATTTACTTAGGAAAATGTAGGGAACTTGAATCCTTGAAATTATGACATGAATGATATGAATGGTTGATTTCATTATTGAATCAAACCACTTTGAACCAGTGGTGGAATTCAATTTTTTTTATTACCAGTTCTGTGGGTGTGGCTTGGTGGGAATGGCTGGGGGTCATGTGACTGGGTGGGCAGTTTCTGTAAGCAGGGCAATAAAGATTCGTCTAGAAACAACACAAGAATGTTTTTTTTTTTTTCAGCCTTCCTTATGGGATTAACCCTGTAAAATGGGAAAAAACAAAAGATTTCTTCTAACAACCAGTTCTCCGAACTGCTTAGAAAATTTACTACTGGTTCTAATGAACCTGCTAGAACCTGCTGAATTTCACCTCTGCTTTGAACCATTGTTTCAAAGCAATACAATTCAGCATTTCAGTTTAAAGATTTCAATAGAAAGGATGGCACTGACCATTTTATCTGATTTGTCACCTACCACCAGAACAAAGCCATTTCTGATCACCTCAGCTCTCATATAGTAATATTATGCATCAGTATGAATCTAACTCATTTTACTATTCATATTATAAGGATAGAATTCTAGTCCATTTTTAAGGAAGCAAAATTGTTTATATTTAGGGGATCTTCTAATATAGAATTTATTGCTTCCTCTAATTTACATAGTATTTAATGAGCATTTTGGGGTTGTTGTTTTTTTTAAGTATAATATATGCATTTTTAGATGTAAATCCTCCTGTATAAAGTCTTCTAAAATATAATTAATATATTCTAGTAAGATATCTCATTACAGAAGCACATTTGTGAGCATGTTATGAGGTATCTTAGTGGACTTTGATACAAACATTTACACCATTTCAAACCCTGTCATGGAATTCCTTAACATCCCTCTTCTACTGAAAATCACTGGGACACACAAGTTCCTTTATATTAAAATACATGATTACATATGGGTCAATTCAAAGGAAATAAACTCAAAAATCTATTCATTTAACTATGCCTTTAAATCAAAATCTGGTTGGTACCAATTATAGACATATTTTAAATTTTAAAATGACCTACATAATATGGTATCTTTCAAAACCTATTTATTATCCTCCAGTCTGCAGATGATAAAAAGTGTATTGTTTAGTGTCTGGCACAGAAACTCATATACAGAGAGTAGGTTTTCCCATGTGAATTTTGGCACAATGTGTAAGAGGCTTTCATTTCACTCCTCTACTATGAATCTTACAGAAGCCATTAGCATAATCCCCTTGTTCCTGATTGGCCACTGACAGAACAGACACCAGAAGGGATCTGTCAGTAAATTGCTTCCCACATTCATGTTTTAACATTTTATTTTTAAATCTGAAGGATTTCTCCACACTCACCGCACTTTTGTTTATGAAAGGATGTTTATTTAACTAGATTTATAAGCCTATCTGACGCAAATGATGTGATTCTGTATGGTCATATCAAATCAAATCAAATTTTATTCATCACATGCACAGACATACATAGTACGAAATGCAATGAAATGTGTATGCAACC
>JAEANM010030149.1:0-10059 GCA_017656035.1 Myanophis thanlyinensis | reverse complement strand
AGAGAGAGAGAGAAAGGGAGAGAAAAAGAGAGAGAAGACAGCTTAGACAGACCTATTAAACTCCGTGCAGCATAAATTGGTAATTAGCCGTGATGAGCATAGATCTCGTGTGGTTTAAATCCAGAAGAAGTTCACGTAAGAAATATCGTTCAAGTCAATCCTTGTTGGGATATGGATTTATGTTTACAGACCTTTTCTTTATCCTATGATGTCATGTCTAGCAGATACTCTCGCTGTTTTCTCAATTCCTTTTCTTTGTTAAAAAGCAAGGAAACCTCATCCTTCCATTAAGAACAGCTCTGCTTTATTTCTTAAGGTATAATTTACCTTCTTTTTTTTTTAAAAAAAGAAGAACTTTGCAAATGCCTAGTTATTGGCTTTTATATGAAGCATGTGGCTGGCGTAAATTTAAGAGGTGTCTTCGGCCGAGGATGGGAACGGATTGGTGATTAGAAAACAACAAACATTCATAAAACAAACACTTCTTGGTATAGCAAGCCTCATGCCTTCCTAGTATAAATATTGATCGGACTATTTCTTCTGCATCAAGGATAAGAAGCAGTCACATTTCAGTATTGGTTTAGCCATGTGAGAGTCCATCAAAGCAAAAAGTTGTTTGAACAAGCAGAAAAGAAAAGATATGAGGGCTCTGGACTTTGAACTTGGAGAAGAGTCCACGTAATTACGTGGACAGCCAAGAAAACAAACTGATGAATCCTTGTCCATCAACCCAGAATTCTCCATCAAGGCATGAACTGTCCAGGCTCAAATTATCCTATTTTTGGACACATTATGCAAAAAAGAGAATATTTGTAGCTTAAGATTGGAAGGAGGGGCCCTTGGCACTATCTGAACTTCGTTTTTTTATTTTTTCTTGCAGACGTTTCATGACCCAACTAGGTAACATCATCAGTGCTCATGAAACATCTGCAAGAAAACAACCAAAGTTCTCCTTCTCCTGTCCAGAAATCCCATTCCCTTCTAGCACTGATGATGCTACCTAGTTGGGTCATGAAACGTCTACAAGAAAACAACCAAGCTCGGAGACCACCAAGGAAGCCCAAAGTCCTTCTCCAACTCCTTCTCTACATACACACACACACATCTCCCTTACAGCATTGATGATGTTACCTAGTTGGGTCAGTGGTAGAAGCCAGAGGGGTTCACAGGGAGGAAGAAATGAAGGAGGAGGAGGAGGAGTGTTGATGCTCTCCTGAGCTTGGTTGTTTTCTTGCAGATGTTTCACTACCAAACTAGGTAACATCATCAGTGCACTGGTTGAGGGCTGGCCTCAAAAGACTCTCGGCTAACATTTGGTCCAAACGACCAAATGACTGCAAAGAATATAAATCTTTCCATTCCCCACACATCCATTAGAACTGAACAAGCTTCTTATGTAAGAGTCAAAGCAGTGGTGGAATTCAATTTATTTTACTACCAGTCCTGTGGGCGTGGCTTGATGGGCATGGCTGGGGGGGGGTCATGTGACTGGGGGGCAGTTTCTGTAAGCAGGGCAATAGAATTAGGCTGTAAACAACACCAGGATGTTTCTTTCCTGCCTTCCTAACAGGATTAACCCTGTAAAGTGGGAAAAAACAAAAGGAGATTTCTTTTAACAACCGGTTCTCCGAATGGCTTAGAAAATTTACTACCGGTTCTAGCGAACTGGCTGAATTTCACCTCTGGGTCAAAGCATTTTCAAAGTTTAAAAACAAACAAACCACAAGACAGTCTATTTGCCTTTTGGAAGAAACACCTTTGGGTCGTGGATGTGATTTGCTTCCTTCTTTGGATTTCAGCCCACTGTGTACTTTCTGTCTGGCTTGTAAATCACTCTCACCGCTACTCATTCTTTTTTTTTCTATGACTTACACATTCAGTTAGAGTCCTGACCTTATCCAAAAAAAAGTCAAGGCTGAATCACAATTTAAAAAAAAAAAAGTCTATGCATTTAAAAGGACCAGCCACTGTCTGTAGGGTAGCTACTCTTTTTTAACTACAGAAACTAAATACTCGCACGGCAATTTCCGAATGCAAATCTATGGTGTTAACAACAGGATCCCCGTTCCTAATCCATCCCTTCTCTCCTCACACCAGATGTGGTTTTCTTCTGGCTACTTTAAATCTCGATGATGCCAACAACTTTAAACGATTTGCTTCAAGGTCACGCAGTGGGAAAAACAGGAGATATGAACTTGATACATGACAGAATTGCCAAGAGGGAAAAAAAAATCACATCAGATCGTAGACCAAACGTTATTAGGACTGTGATTAAAAATCCAATAGGAAATATTATCCATCTAGAAATTAGTTACCAGAAGGATAAATGGATTGATCTCCTTCAGCAAAAGCGACAGTCTGGAGGTATCTTTTTACAGCCTGCATTTAAATCAGTGGATTTGATAAGAGATTTCGAAGGGACCTTAAAGGTCTTCTAGCCCAACCTCCCTGTAGCATTTCAGACAAATGGTTGTTCGATCTTTTCCTAAAAACCTCCATTTCTGGAGACAAGCCATTCCACCAATTAACTTAACTTATTCTGCCTAGACTAGTGATGGCAAACCTTTTACTTACCAAGTGCCGAAAAGTATGTGCTTTGCGCATGCCATCCACACTTGTGTGAGGCTCCTCCATGTGCGCTGCATGTTCAACCGCACCATCTGCGCATGCATGCAGCTTTTGCACGTGCAATGCATGCATGCTGCGCACAGGCATTAACGCACACATGAGCAATCGCGTGTGCCTGCCAGGAGAGATCCAAAGACCAGCTGGATTTCCTGCTGCAATTGCACACGTGCACAGCAGAGGCCCGAATACCAGCTGGGTCTCTGCACTCACGCATATGTGCATGTGCAATTACATGTGCATGCTCAGCTGGAGGTAAGTTGGCCGACAGTTTGTGTGCCCAGCAAGATGGCTCTGCATGCCACCTGTGGCACCCATGCCATAGGTTCACCATCACGGGCCTAGACTATCCTCTTGCTCTACTATCTATGGTCATGAGCAGTTGCATACGCATTTCACTGAATTTTGTACCATGTATGACTGTGTATGTGACGAATAAAATTTGATTTGGTTTGATTTGATTGATTTGATTAATTGTTCTAACCTCTTCTCCAAAGCACCTGAAGGCAGGACAAGAAGCAATGGATGGAAACTAATCAAGGAGACCAGCAACATGGAATTATGGAGAAACTTCCCGGCACTGAGGACAATTAACCAGTGGAACAGCTTGCCACCAGAAGTTATGGATGCTCAACTGGAGGTTTTTAAAGAAGAGATTGGACAACCATTTGTCGAGAATGTTTTAGGGTCTCCAGATTAACTCATACCTTCCAAATCTTGTGTATTCTTTCCGTGTGTTAAATCTAAATAATGATCCATCATTTTGAGGGATAGAAATGGATAACAATTTTAGCAATACATTTCACTATTTGGTATTTAAGGTCCCAGCTTCCACAAGTCCTTCTTTTCCAGAAATTCCCTGCACCTTAACCCTTGCCTGCCGGCTTCGATTCAGACATTTTCATTTTGACTGAGCTCCAATTTGCAAATAGCCGTTTCTTGAAGTCAAGCACATCTGTTGTGGGCTATCGTTTCTATTTACAGTAGAGGCCGGCTAAATATTTACCAGGGTTGTGTAAGGCGAAGAAATGGAAAGCATCTCAGGTATTAGCAAGATATGCTGCCTCTCTCCAATGCAATCCCTTCTAAATTTAGCTCTTGGATCTCGGCGATTTCATTTGCTGGATTTGCTTAGGTGCCCGGCTGAAATGAGGAGGAGTTGAACAGGACTTGTGAAATGCAATTGAAGAATCTTTGAGGGAATTCTTTTAATCACTGAATCCACTAAATCAGAATAGAGCTGGAAGGGCCCTTGGAGGTCATCTATTCCAACCCCCTCTGCTCAAGCAGAAAACCCTATATACCAGTGGTGGCAAACCTTTTACTTACCGAGTGCTGAAAAGTACGTGCTTTGCGTGTGCCATCCACATTTGTGTGAGGCTCCTCCACGTGCGCTGCAGGTTCAACCTCACCATCTGTGCATGCATGCAGCTTTTGCACATGCAATGCATGCATGCTGCACACAGGCACTCACGTACACATGAGCAATCACTTGTTGCATGCGCAGGGGAGCTCCGAAGACCAGCTGGATTTCCTGCCGCAATCGCATGCATGCACAGCAGAAGCCCGGAGACCAGCGGGGTCTCTGCAATTGCGCATGTGTGCATGAGCCATCGCATGTGCATGCTCAGCTGGAGGCAAGTTGGCCGACAGCTTGTGTGCCCAGCAAGATGGCTCTGCGTGCCACCTGTGGCACCCCTGCCATCGGTTCGCCATCATGGGCCTACACCATTTCAGACAAAGGGTTGTCCAATTTTCTTTTTTAAAACCTCCAGCAATGAAAATCACCCACAACTTCTGGTGGCAAGCTGTTCCACTGGTTAATTGTCCTCACTGTTGGGAAGTCTATCCTTAATTCCAGGTTGCTCTTCCCTCCTTGGTTAGTTTCCACCTGTTGTTTCTTGTCTTGCCGTCTGATGCTTTGGAAAATAAGTTCTTCTTTGTGACAACGTCTTGCTCGACTATCACATTCTTTTTTAAAAAAAGGCGAAAAAGTGCTACAGACTTTATTGTTATCATGTTGGTCAGGTTAGGCTTCTGCTAAGTGGAAAAATTAAGGGGGGGGGAATAGTTGTGTCTCTATTTCCCCCTGAAACTTTACACTTTGAACAAAGCATCGTTGGAAAAAAAGAAAGATCTGCTCCCACCAAGTTTTCCCTAACGTGTTGCGTCGTCTTTATGTTAACCATTTTCTCTATCATTTGTGCCGTGTGATCTGGATAAATGATAAACTTAATTTCAGGGAAAGAACGAGGGCCGAATAGCATGAGGGACCAAGATGGCAATCTTCCTTCTCCGCAACTTAAGAGCATATTATTGATGGATACATCCAGTAATGACCCATTAACAATGTCCTTTTTCCATTAGTGCTTCAAAGTCAACATTAAATTCCCAGACGAGGCGCCACTGAGTGTGTGTGTGTGTGTGCTCAGACATCCAGTGTTTATTCTGTATTCATTTTCCTTTGCATTCAGCTTTAAACACTGTACAGCCACTTGTCTGAAATGATATAGTCAGAAGGGACCTCGGTGATCTTCTAGTCCAACCCCCTGCTCAAGCAGGGAATCCTATACCATCACAGACAAATTAGCTGTCCATCTCGACCCTAACCCAGAACTTCTGGAGACAAGTTGTTCCACTGATTAATCATCCTCACTGTCAAGAAATTTCCCCACAATCCTAGATTCGTTCTCTCCTTGACTAGTTTCCATCTGTTGCTTCCTGTCCTGCCTTCGGTGAAATTCAGCAGGTTCTAGCCAGTTCGGGAGAACCGGTAGTAAATTTCCTAAGCCGTTCGGAGAACCGGTTGTTAGAAGAAATCTCCTTTTGTTTTTTTTCAACTTTACAGGGTTAATCCTGTAAGGAAGGCAGGAAAGAAACATTCTGGTGTTGTTTCTAGCCTAATCTTTATGGCCCTGCTTGCAGAAACTGCCCACCCAGTCACATGACACCCCCCCAGCCACGCCCGCCAAGCCATGCCCACAGAACCCGTAGTAAAACAAAATTGAATTCCACCACTGCACTTCATGTGATTTTGATTCCATGCCTCTATTTATACAATCAAGGATTTGGGACTTAAGGAAAAACTAATATAATTAGTTTACCCAAGTTTACCCTTTTTGGCTATAGTCTTAGGAGAATTCCACCACTGGACTGGGAGGGGGGGTGACACAATAGCAGTATTTGAGTGGCTTAATGGAGATAACAGCCCACCCTGGAAGGATTGTTTGAAACTCACAGCTGCCCCAAATGCCCATAACAGGCTTCATTCAACAAGCAACAGACATTAGGCCTCCAACTGGTTGTGTCCTTCAGCCAACCTTGGCCAACTCAATAATATTTCTTAACAACTGCTTGGTTCGGGGCCTGCTCCACTTACATTTTGATTTCTCCCACTTGTATCCAAAAAGCAGACAAGAGGCTATGTATATAGACAGGTGCTTGGATGGAAGCCAGTTGAAGCCTTCAGCATTCCAGAGCTTAAGAAAAGATTTCCAATCCCTTTTCTCCTCTCTAGTCCTTCTCTGAAACTGTCCTTCTTTTGGCCAGGGTGTGACCTCTTCTGCTTGCTCGGAGTCTGCCCTCCAAAGCACATTCAGCCTCCATTTTAGCAGGAGCATCTTCTACGCCCAACAGCTGCATCCCCAGGGCTGGCCAGGCATCCTACAACCAAGGGTCCCAGCTCCAGAGGAATCCACAGCCTTTCCACCCAAAATATGTGGGCAAATGTTCAACAGTCCTAGCATAGCTTTGACATAAGGTAGAGCATGTCTCGTTTCAAAGCAAAATGCCCGGCAGCTGTGGGGGGAAACGAACACACAAGGGAGCAGCTTAAACCCCCTAAGATAAGCAGGAGCAGCTGACCCCCCCCCTTCTTGGTGCCAATGGGGAAGCCCCAGTGAAAAAGTCCGTTCTGCTTACAGGCCTCGGCAAAGGTTCACACAGTTGACCAACAGATGGATTTGCATTCTCGGGAACCCCTACGAACTGCTCTGAACCACAAGGCTTGAGCCAAAGTGGTCAGCTGGCCAGCTGGCCAGCTGGCCGTAAACATGGAATCATGACTGTTTAGAGGGAAACACAAGAGAGCATTTTGTCCAGGTCCCCCAAGACAAGAAGGCAAGTGAAGGATGGAAACTAATCAAGGAGAGAAGCAACCTAGAACTAAGGAGACATTTCCTTACAGTGAAGACAGTTAACCAATGTAATGGATTGCCTTCCGGGGTTGTGGGTGCTCCATCACTGCAGGGTCAGAAGGGGATTGGGCTAGCTAGAAGACCACCAAAGTCCCTTTCAGCTCAGGAATGTGCATCAAGAGTTATGGAGCAATAGGAAGAAACCGATCCACCATCATTGGCATTCAACTAGCCGGACAATCAAAGCCCCACCCTCTTTTCATGGGCGTGGCACGTCTCGTATACATGTCAAAAAAGGCAGAGCTTCAATCACCCCATTTTGAAACTGGTGGGAGCCATATAACGGTTCCCTGCTGCCTTTCACAATGCATTGATTGATTGGCTGATCATACGTCATTAATCCATCAACTATGTAGAAAGACCTTCTCTGGGGGTAGTTTTGTTGTCAGCTTCTGTCCTCCAACAGTGGAACCCATTGACACTGTAATCCAATCCAACCGCCTTGCTACTGCTCCACCTCTCCTTCCTTCCTTCCTTCCCCCCTTTCCCACCATTAAGGACCTCTTAAAAGAGCTAGGTCTTCACCCAAGAAGCTCAAAAATGTCTGTGAACTCGAATTTGATCTCTGATCCTTGACTATGGAGATTCTCAGTCGTCCAGGTCTATGGTATATCCCCAGGGGGGAATATAAAGAGAACAAACCCACCAGGACAAGATTCAGCAATCCATTTGCATTTCAAAGACAAAGGCCACTCTTTTGAAGACAGTAATGTCCACATCTGGGACAGGAAGGACCACTGGTTTGAAAGAGGGGTCAAAGAGGACATCTAGGACCAAACTGAACAGCCCTCTCTCAACAGAGAGGGAGAGATACAACATCATCTATCTCCAGTCTACAACACAGCTCCTTTCAACAGTTCCAAGGAGGATCTACACCCATTTGCACCACTCAGGTGACCCTGAGGACACAGATAGACCTCCAAGTAGTCTCAATGACCCTCTAAAAAGGATGCAAATGACCAGCTGTCTTCAAGAAATATAAACCTTTCCGTTCCCCACCATCCAGTCAAAGCTGAAGAAGCTCCTTGGATGAGAAGTGAAACGTCTTCAAAGAAAAACCAAGAAAGTCCAGTTGCCTTCAGAACATCTGTGACCCTTGTTTGTCTTGTTGAGTATCCAGGCTATTCTCAGTTATCCTTTCCCAATCCAAAGCTTATCTAATAAACTTTCTATCCTGGTTGGAAAAACTTTGCTGCCATAGAATGTCCCAGGAAATGTCCCACTACCTGCCCAATTCAGATCATTGCAGCTTCAGTATAAACATCTCACTCTAGGTGAGTCCATTTTTCAAGAATTTCATCCTACTCGTCTAACAAGTAGTAGTCTGAAGGTACTTCCCTTATTACAGATAATCGATTGCTAGACCACCACTTCAGCATCTAGCAAAGAAGAACATTTCTAAGCTCAGGGTGTTGTGGCCCAACAGTGGCCGGTGGAGCTGTTGGTAGAATTTGACAGCGATGAATACTATGGGATTGCCCTGAAGGCTAAGGAAGACTCTGGGGTGTTCTGAGTCAGAGCAGGGACTAGAGACTGTCAGCCACTAGGTGGCGTCTGAGTCAGGGAGCAGTGAGGAAGAACGGGGGGAGGCTGTCCCTGATGTGCGTATGTGTAGGGCTGCAAGGAGGAAGAAGCAACTTCAGAAGCAGAGAAGAAAATAAGGAGTTAATGATTGGCCCCTCCCAGAGAGCTTATAGGAGGAGTGAAGGGAGGGGAACTTTGCAGCAAACAACAGTTTTACTAAGTCAGCCATGTGGAAAGGTTGTTCGAAGAATCCGTGAACTTCTATCAAGCCTTGTTTTAATTGAGATAGCATTCTGGGCTCTCAGCCAGGGGGTTGCTTATCTCCCCATTAGTTGTGGCATACCGCCAGGTATGCTTTCGTGTGTTTGGAGACCTGAAACAGAACACAGGGTTCCAATGAAAGTGCTCTCTAAGCTTGACATTTCGTGACCCAGCTAGGTAACATCATCCGTGCTTCACTGCAGTTGTGAAACGACTGCAAGAAAACCACCAAATTCGGGGAGCATCAAGCGAGCATCGCTTGAGTCTCTTCATCATCGGTTCTAAGACAGGTTGTTCTACCTGTTGTGATCCATTTAGTCTTCTTTTATATTTCATCATATTCTCATTGCTGTTGTTGTTTTTCATTCCGCTCCCTGATTTCCTCAGCTGGAGCTTCCAGATCATTGGTTTGGGGTTTTTTTTTTCAGCTGTCAAAGTCGTGTCATTAGCATAGCAAACGGTATTGATGTACCTTCCTCCAGCTATAAAGCCACATTCCATCTTTCAATCCAGCCTCCCTGGAGATTATATTCAGCATATGGGCTGAATAAATAAATAAGAAGAGAGCAGACACTCTCCAAGTGACTTGGAAAGAGTCTCCGTTGTCTCTGTTGTGTCCAGAGAGCTCATGGGTTCAACCTGAAATTTTATGCCATTGAACAGATCGTCATTGAGAGAAATAAATCAAACCACATTTCAGTATATTCGTTCTGTCCTTGATCTTTTTTTTAAATAAAATTATTTCCAATTTAAGAATAGGAGCCGCACAAGTCTCTACAGTTAGTCCTCGGCGTATGACCACAATTTCTGTTGTTAAGTGAGACATGTGCTAAGTGAACTTGATCCCATTGTTACGTCCTTTTGTGTTGCCGGTGTTAAGTGAATCCATTCTATTCTATTCTATTCTATTCTATTCTATCCTAATTCTATTCATTTCTGATTCTATTCTATTCTATACTTATTCTAATTATATTCATTTCTAATTCTAGTCTAATCTAGTCTAGTCTAGTCCAGTCTAATTCTGTTCATTTCTGATTCTATTCTATTCCTAATTCATATTTCTTTTCTTTTCTATTTTATTTTTTTCAGTGCCATTCTAACATTGAATTAAATAAACTGTTGAAAACTGTCTGTATTTTGACCCAAGCTTTCTTCTCTTTTGTTTCTTGGAATTTTCTATATCTGTTGTAAAAACAGGTAGGGTTTTGATCACATGGTCCTATTGTTCGTACCATCGGGATGAGGGCTGGTGAAACCTTGCTCCCTTGCGTTTTTGTAGTGAGTCCAAGCTAATTCCCATCAGAGCCCCCCTCCTTTCTCAACTGCAATGGTCACACTCCAACAGCAACACAGACAGATGGCAAAGAGGGGGGCAATTTGCAGGGCTAAAATATAGTAGACTAGCTAATTCAATGTTTCTGCAAACCCAATTAACTGGGTTAATTTATGGAGA
>JAEANM010030148.1:0-10059 GCA_017656035.1 Myanophis thanlyinensis | reverse complement strand
CAGCCACTATTTAATTATTTTAATTAGGTTTTAAATCATTGTTGGTATTTGTGTTTTTATTGGCTGTACACCGCCCCAAGTCCCTAGGGAGAGGGGGCAGTATATAAATTAAATAAATAATTATAATAAAATAAATAATAATAATATTTCTTTTAATATACAAATTAAACCAGAGAATTTTGTTCCAAATTTAATGGACAAAGCAATTGAAAAAAAATGGAACTTTGTTGTTATACATGTTGACAGGACTGAGAATATTTTATGCACAAAAAACATTAGCAGTGTTCCAATGTTTGAATGGCTGCCACAAAGAAGAGGGGGTTCAATTTATTCTCTGAAGCACCTGAAAGAAGGACAAGACACAATAGATGAAAACTAATCAAGGAAAAAATCAATCTAGAAATAGGGAGAAATTTCCTGACAGTGAGAACTATCAATCAGTGGAACAGCTTGCTTTCAGAAGTTGTGGGTGTTCCATCACTAGAGGTTTTTATGAAGAGACTGGCAGCCATTTGTCTGGCATAGTATAAGGCCTCCATGGTCCCTTCCAGCTCTGTTATTCTGTTATACTGAGTATATAAAGTGTTTTGTTGTGGGAATGAGGAGACAGAGGCAATCGTTAACAGGAACAGTTTCTTTTTATTTGATAAGAACAGTAACCAGTCACTCCAAGCAAGATACAGAATAACAGGGAGACAGCTCTTTATATTTTCCTGGCAGGTGCGTCTTAACCAATCAGAGCGCAGGGTTTTCCCATGCTCTGTTTTTCCCTGCCAAAACTGTGCTCCATGCTATGCCCTTATATGGGTATACCACACCCCTCCCTTCCCAGAACAGAACAACCAATCAACTTGTAACATATTCCCGTAAGTATGTGGAACATTGTCTAACTCTACTGGACCTGCACACATCATTCCCCTCTGCAGCAGCAACCTGTGCAGACAGGTTTGCTGCTGCTTCTGGCCCAGCCCCTGGGAACTTCGGGAACTTTGTTTCAGGCGTGGCTGGGCCCAAAGCTGAGGAGGCACTGCTGGAACAAATGGGATTTTCAGGCAAGTGTAAGGGCTCAGGGTCTTGGTTTGCAATTACTTCTTGACTCAACTGGCTGACTGTTCCACTCTCCTACGCACTTGGTCCCAGGTGTCTCTTCCACACTTGGCCATCCTCCACCTGTAATCGATAAGACCGGGGACCTGTGATAGCCATTATCTCACCAAGCACCCATAATGGCCCTTCTGAATAATTCCTAGCAAACACACAGTCCCCAATTTCGAATTCTTTTTGTTTGTTCGTCTCCGTGTTAACTTTTTCCTGTATATGATTTGGGTGTAGCCTATCTAGTTTGCTCCTTAATTTACTGCCCATCAATAGTTCGGCTGGACTTTTCCCTGTTTTCGTGTTGGGTGTGATGTGCTTTACCAATAATAAAGTATCTATTTTATATTGCCAATCCCCTTCCCCCGTACGTTTTAATGCACTTTTCGCTAATTTAACCATGATTTCCACTTGACCATTGCTAGCAGCATGATAGGGAGCAACCAGGGCATGTCTAATGCCTTGTTCAGCCAGGAACATCTCAAAGGTGTTGGTGGTGACTTGTGGTCCATTATCTGAGACCAGTGCATCTGGAAGGCCATGGGTCGCAAATAAATGTCTTAATGCCTTAATGGTAGCTTCTGCTGTTGTTGTTCCCATTCGCACAATCTCAAGCCACTTTGAGAAGGCATCTACCACTATCAGAAAATTCTGACCTTGCATAGTCTATGTGGATGTGTGTCCAGGGCCCTCGAGGTTGTTCCCATTCCCTACATGGGGCAGCTGGGGGCAATGGTCTGGACTCCTGGCATGGGGAACAGGTGGCCACCGATCCCTCTATGGCATCATCCATTTTTGGCCACCAGGTGTAGCTTCTGGCCAATGCCTTCATTTTCACCACACCTGGGTGTCCCTCATGCAACAATTTTAAAATATTGTTTTGCAAAACCGTTGGTATTATTACACGATCCCCGCCACAGTAAACACCCTTTCAAAAGGGATAGTTCGTGTCATCTCAGCCAATACGGTCGCAGTTCCTCTTGGACCAGCAGTTTGGGCCACCCTCTCCCCACCCAGCAAGAGACTTGTGCTAACAGTTTGCCTTTGGCCATCGCTTTGGCAATGTCCGATGCAGCCAGGAGGTCTGGGGCAAATTGTTTGATGAATAATACAGAGTCCACTGGGGCAGGATCTACCATGGGGGTGGGAAGAGGGCACCGGCTCAGTGCATCCATGTGGCCCAAGGTTTTTCCGGGCCGGTGTTGTAATGTATAGTTGTAGGCAGCCAAGAACACAGTCCACCGTGTAAAGCGCGGCAACAGGATGGGGGAGTGGGCTTGTCCCCCACCAACACACCTAACAAGGGCTTATGGTCGGTCACTAAAGTGAAGTGTCTCCCATAAAGGTATTCGTGGAAGCGCTTAACCCTAGCCACTAGAGCCAAGGCTTCTTTATCTATTTGGCTGTAGTTCCTTTTGGCTGGGGCAAGCGTCCGAGAGTAATATGCAATAGGGGCTTCCTTTTGGTTTGGCAGTAAATGGCTCAGGACAGCCCCAACCCCGAAGGGGGATGCATCACAAGCTAAAACCAATGGAAGTGTGGCATTATATTGCACCAGTACTTGGTTGGAAAGCAAAAGGGCCTTTACGGCTTGAAATGCCTTTTGCTCAACTGGGCCCCACACCCAGGAGGCTTATTTACCCAAAAGCCGATGAAGGGGTTTGGCGACAGAGGCTTTGTGGGACAGGAAAACATTGTAGAAATTTAGAAGCCCCAAGAATGCCTGTAAATCGGCCTGTTTTTTGGGGGTGGGGGCATTTCAGATGGCTTCAATTTTTGATTTAGTAGGGTGTATGCCAGAGGAGTCAATGAGGAATCCCAGGAATTCAACCTGGGTTTCCCTGATTTTGCATTTGTCGCATTTGAGGCGGAGCCCCACGTCTTGGAGTTTGGTGAAAACTCCCCGCAACCTGTGTTCCAATTCAATTTCTGACAATGCTGACACTAAGATATCATCAAAATAGGGTACTACCCCAGGCATCGCAGCTAAGAGGCGTTCCATGAGGTTTTGGAACAACCCCAGGACAACGCTTACCCCGAATTGTAACCAGGTGCATTTAAAAGCACCCCGGTGTGTGACAATTGTTTGCACTTCAGCTGTTTTCTTGCATACCGGTAATTGTTGGTACACTTGTGCAAGGTCCAATTTAGCAAAAATTTTCCCTTTCCCTAGCTCTTGCAATAAATGTTGAACCACTGGTATGGGGTACGCACTTTGTTGCATTGCCTTAGTCAACGTGCATTTATAGTCTGCACATAGGCGGACAGAGCCATCCGGCTTAATGGGGGTAACTATTGGGGTGTCCCAGGATGCATGGTCTACCGATTCCAGAATTCCCTGCTGCAATAGTTTGTCAATCTGTTAATCGATTTTGCTTTTAAGGGTGAAGGGGACCTGCCTGGGCTTGAGTCGAATTAGGGCTATGTTTGGGTCTAAATTAAAGGAGATTGGTTTCCCTCTATACTTGCCCAACCCTTCAGCAAACAGTTCTGCAAATTCCTCCACAAGTCTGTCGAAACTCTCTGTTGCTGCTGCCGGGCCGATTGCATGGACCCCTTCAATATGAAGCCCCAGAGCTTGGAACCATTTGAGTCCCAACAAGCTGGGCAGGGCTCTCTCGACAACAGTTAATTCTAACCGCCCCTTGAATTCTTTAAATTCTACAGGGACGGTCTTCCTTCCACGACAGGTATTCGATTCCCCTGGTAATCATTAATGGTTAATTTTTGTGATTTTAAATGTCTTTTTTTTTATCTTTGGTAACATACATTGTAATGTTCTCCATGCAATTATAGTTAGGGCTGACCCCGTGTCAACTTCCATCTTGCCTGGAACTCCTTTGATATTAATTGTCACCTTTATTTTGTTCGCACCTTGTTTGCTGTTCAGGCATACCCAAATTTGGTTGGTTTTCTGTTTGGGCTTCCAGTTATTTCTTTTCCTATTGGATTCTCCTTCTGACTCTCTAGGGTTTGATTGATTTTTGTTGAAAAATGCTGCTGTAATACTCACCAGCACACACGTGCAAGGTGTCCTTTTCACAGCATTGGCACACTGTGTCTTTGAATCTGCACTCTATGCGGGGGTGTCTTCCCCCACATCCAGAACAGAAACTTCCTTCCCAGTTTCTTATAGGTTGTTTTGTGTCAGTTTGATGAATTTCTTCATCTCCACTCTGGTCTTCTCTGCTGTCTTCGCTTAGTTTGTGCAAGCTTTCCACCTCTTTTGGTTTTGGCGGGCTTCCGCTTCGCGCCATTTTTTTTGGTGGTGTCTGATTGACGCCGCCGATTTTTGTGAACTCTCTGTGGCCCTTGCAATGTCAACAGCCATTGCCCACATGAGGTTTGGCTTTGCTAATAGTCTCTGTTGTAGGTTGAGGTCTCTCATACCACATACTAGCCGATCAGCTAGCTGATCTTCCAAGTCATTGAATTTGCATTGCTCGGCTGCCATGCGTAGCTCAGCAATGTAATCATTCACTGATTCCCCTTCTCTTTGGATTCGTTCGTTAAATTGATGTCTCAGCACTGTTCGGGAAGGGGTTGGCTCAAAATGTTCTTTTAACCTTGCTTGTAATCTTGCCCACAGCACCAAGTCAACAAGATTGGGGGCTGTGAGAGCTTTTGTGAGATGAAACACTCTTTTTCCGCAGTAACTAAGAAACATAGCCTGCTTCCTCTCGTCACTCAATTCTCTGAGGTCGTTAGCTACTAGAAAGCAGTGGAACTTGACCATAAACGACTCCCAGTCTTCAATGCTGGGGTCGAATGGCATCGGGGGGGGCGTGGGCAGTCATTCTCCCGCCGATTTCTTCTGGAGCTTATTCTGGGTGAATTTCCTCGATGCTCTCCAATCCCACCTTCGTCGCCAGTGTTTTGTTATGAGAACGAGGAGACAGAGGTGATCGTTAACAGGAACAGTTTCTTTTTATTTGATAAGAACAGTAACCAGTCACTCCAAGCAAGATACAGAATAACAGGGAGACAGCTCTTTACATTTTCCTGGCAGGCGCGTCTTAACCAATCAGAGCGCAGGGTTTTCCTGTGCTCTGTTTTTCCCCGCCAAGACTGTGCTCCACGCTATGCCCTTATATGGGTATACTACATAAAGTATAAAAAGTTAAGGCTGTAATGTTATTATGCTCATTCTACTGTGCTGCACTGAAAATAGTTGGGAGTTGTTGTTGTTTTCTTTTTCCCCCTTTATCCTAAATTTCTTTCTTTCCTCCTTTCTTCTTATTTTCATTTTCATTTGTATTTTATGTCCTAATAAAATTATTACTTGCTAACAGGTACAGCCTATAGTTGTTTTTTTAAAATAAGGATTAAGGGAATTTGACAAAATTATAAGCCAGGTTTAACAGATTTACATCAATGAAAAATTCCACAAAAGATATGACTTTTGTTTATACCTCTTTTGTGAGGCTTACATCTCAAATGCCTCACTTGGATACTCAGTTTTTTACAGGACAATTACATAATTCTTTTTCTGTTTTTGAGTAAATTTTATGCCACTAAATATATTACCCTAAAATAAAAATATTGCATTCCCTTCATCTTTGTTGGCTGTATACCTTGTACCAATTTTATTTATTATCTAAATAATAGGGAAGGGGAACTCATCAAATCTGCAGATAATACCAAGCGAGGAGAATAGTCAACATTTTAAAAGATAGGCTCAAGAACCAGAAAAAGTTTGACAGATTTTAACACTGGGGCCTATTAAACAAAATGCAATTCAGTGTGAGAAAAGTCAGGTTTACACTTAATTAAGAAAAACCAAGTGAACAGGTATAGAATAGCTCAATAACAGTACCTATGAGAGGAATCTAGGTATCCTAGTGGCCACCACTTAGGTATGAGCCAGCAGTATACCACAGTTGCCAAAAAAAACCCTCAATACAGGGACAATATCAAGATCACAGTTTTATTGCTTTATATTGCAATAGTGAGGCCACAATTAGAATACTGGACCCAGTTCTGGTCACCACAACACAAAAAAGATGTTGGCACTCTAGAAAGAGTACATAGAAGACCAATAAAAACTATTAGGGGAATGAAAGCTAAATCTTATGATGAACATTTGCAGGAACTACATATGTGTAGTCTAATGAAAAGAAGGACTAGGGTTAATTGATAGTGGTCAGAGTACAGAGAAAAGAGGGTCAACCTATTTTCCAAAGCACCTGAGAGCAGAATAAGGAGTAAGGATGAAAAATTATCAAAGAGACATTCTAACTTAGAATTAAGGAGAAATTTCTTGAGAGTCAGAATAATCGGTGAAATTGATTGCTTCCAGCAGTTGTGGGTGCTCCACATCACTGGAGGCTTTTAAGCAGAGATTGGACAGCATTTGTCTGGAATGATATAGGATCTCCTGCTTGGAGCTGGGCTAGAAGACTTCCAATGTCTTTTCCAATTCTCTATTCTGTATATTGAAAGAAATTTATTTTTGTTATTTTTGACATTTGTTGCAAGTCTTAGTTAATTCTGAACCTGACTCCATTTGTAGATGTAGGATATTTGCTGATATACTGCTTTGGTTATGTGTCCATTTTTCTATTTGTCCATTTTTCTTTCAGTTTGTCAGAGTTCATTGTGCATGCAGGTTTGGTCTGGGATCTCGTTTTATTTCTCTGTGGTATTGTGCTTGATTAGACTTTTATGAACTCATTTTTCAGATTCCCGTGGCTCTTTTTTTCCCTTCCATCCTTGTAACCTTTCCTAATCTCTCTTAATTTGTTGAAGTGAGCTCTCTTAAAGTCTAAATCTAGTGACTTGATTCAATTACCTGTGCCTGCATTATGTTGAATTGGTATGATTGGTATGACATGGTTATTCACTTTTAGGGTTTCTACAACTTCTTTCCTTTCTATCATTTCATCCCTATTGATAAGAATTAAGTCCGGTATACTTGAGCCCCCAGTTCCTTTACCTACTTCTGGGTGACCAAAGTGTTAACTAGACATGTCAGAATCTGTTTTCCTCTGTTTGTTCCCCATATTTTGAACAATAGTATATAGACATCTGAATCCTTTATGGCTGATCTTGTATTTACTTCCTATTTCTCCTATTTTGTAACTGAGTTCCTCTTCCTTTTTGCCACTCCCTTCATTGTTGTCTGGTTATTATGGGGTTTATGTTTCCTGAAGATTTGTCTCCCTCCCCTTCCAGTTTCAGTTTAAAACCCTTGGATAAGCACAGCCAAGTTTTAGTTTAAAGCTCTTGGATAAGCTAAACCAATTTAAATTAAAACATATTCCAAACATATTCCAAACACATTCTTCCCAGCTCTTGTGGGTTGTAGTCCATCCCCTGCCAGAAGCCCTTTCAGTAGATACTGTAAACCATGGTCCCAAAATCCAAAGTTCTTTCTATGATACCTCCCTTGAGTTAGTGGTTGACCTTCCACCAGAAGTACAGATAAGAATACAATATGTACTCTTTTTGGCTTTCCTGCCTATAGTAGTCTCTTGATATTGCTTTCAGGATCTTTGTCATATCATTCATCTCAAGAGATCATCACAAGTCAACAAGAGAACAGTGTATCAGGAAAGTACTACCATTACACATACCCAGTGGTCACTGAAAATTGTGTATTTGGAGTTCCACAATTTTTAAAAATGTATACTTATTTGATATTTCAATTTCCCTAGATATTGCCCTTATTTCACCATTTTCACAAAGGAATTTGTGCAACACTGTCCCAGTTCTTTCAATAGCCTCAGCACACTGTATACATTTAGAACTGTGGTGTTAATCAATATTTGATTCATATTTTTTTCTAATGGCTTTATATACTGAAACCAAAATTCAGATTGTGAATTTTTAGATGTACATAGGAGGAAACAAGAAAGAAATTAGAAATAGCTACCTGATGCTTTATGCCACTTGCTCTACTGGGTACATTTCCAGTTTGGGTCCTATTGAAAGAACTTGTCTTTGTTTGTTGTCTGATACTTCATAAGCTACTCTCTGATGGCCCATCTGTTCACCTTTTTTATCCTCCTCTAGCTCTTCTGATGAAAGGTCTTTGGGTCCTGAAGTGGAATTAGTCTCATTTGCATAACTAACAGCAGAGTTTATTGCTTCTTGTGAAGAATGTGCCTTAGGATATCCTCCCTCTGTTTCATGTATGGCTATATTTCTATTGGCTGTTAAATTTAAATGAGTCTCTGATCGAGTTAAATCATCTGTAGTAGTCTCCTTTGGTAGTCTTTCAGAATCTGGCTGAGCTAATTTTCTTTCCTGTACTCCATCTGTATGAACAATTCCATTCCGTGACCCAGTCCATTGAAGTTTCTCATTGCTATAAGTCTCCTGGTCTGTATCAGGTACATCCGGCTTGTTCTCATGAAAAGATTCCTCCTGAGATTCATGGGAAGTGGATTTTTTCTCAATATGGGTGACATGGAATCTAGGGGAGAAAAAAGACAGATCACTCAGCAATAGTAAATTATTCAGAAAGAACCAACATCATTTTTGTTGTCTGGTCAGTGAAGATCAGATTTTAAGATCCAGAGGTAGAATCTAATTCTCAAAATATGATGGGTTTTGTTAGTCCCCTCCTTTTTGCTGAACTTACAGAATTATTATTACATTCTTTCCCATGTGTTTTTAGATTGATTTATTTTGACTTGGGCAGAAGTCAGGGAATGGGGCTTGTGTGGAAATTTACCTAATTCCTATCTATCCCTTCTATTTATTTCTTAGCTTGTTTTTTAAATTTCCAAGGAATTAGCCAATTGGAACATTGAAAACTGAACATCTGAATACTCTTGTTGCATTGGCATACTAAACATCGCTACTTCTTCATTCCCATTTGTCTGTCAACACTGTTTTTCAATAGCACCTTCTCAAATATCTGCTCAATTTGGGACTTCTGATTGATGTCACAGCAAGAATGGCTGGCAAACAGCAGAGGTCTGCCAGGCTCTGTGAAATGCAGCTGGCAACTGTTTGCTGGGAGACCCTATGGGGTTAAGCCACCCAGGAGGGGTGATGAAGAAAGGAGAGGTGCTTTGTCTATCATGAGGAAACCACAATTTCCTTGTAGATCAGAAGAAAACTCTCCCAAATGGCAGCTGGGATGACGGCCATTTGGTCAGTCCCAAGCTGGGACAACTGGGACACTAAGATCTTGTGCTGGAGCAGTGTGTAGACAGAGCAGTGAAACTGGGTGAGATAACTTCCAATTGTTACCTTAGGGATTTAACCCAAGTAAAAAGTTCCAAAAAATGAGCTCCTAAAGAAAAGACAAAAGAAAAAGTGACAATTGGATTTATGGAGAAAGATTAAAGACTAAAAACCAAAGAGAAAGATTAAAGACTAAAGACCCAGAAGTAAAACAAATACCTAAAGGATGATTTAAAATATAGAAAGCCTGGGAAAGCCGAATAACTTTATGAAAAGTGATTATTGGGAGAAATTGCTTTCCTAAACTTTATTTTTAAGTGCCCTGATTGGATGATAATCAGCCATTTTTTATTTTCACACTGTGTTGAATGCTGGAACTGGGAGCAGGAGAACCACCTACTGGAAGAAGAAGATGATTACAATGCCTAAAAAAGGAAAATGAAGAGAGAAAGAAAATAATACCTGGAAGGCTACTTGACTTTGACTTTATCTTAGTAGGTGATTTGGATGCTGGGAAATATTCACTGAATGTTTTGAAGATACATAAGTCAATTTAAACTAAACACTAATAGCTTTCTTGGAACTGTGCATTGAAAAGTGCACAGTTCCAATAAAATGGATTTGAAAGATTTGAAGAAACTTGGTGGGCTAAGTTGGATTTGGGTTGTTAACAATATTTGACATGTTTCCAGTCAAGGTCACAGATATGAAAGCAGGACACTCTGCTTTCGTGCTAGAAAGACTGAGTGGTTGTGCTTTCCGGCACCCAGATTTAGCCAGCTTCCATTATCGCTGGCCGTGGGGAATGATATATTACTCCCCACGGAG
>JAEANM010030147.1:0-10060 GCA_017656035.1 Myanophis thanlyinensis | reverse complement strand
CTTTTTTCTTTTCTTTTCTTTTCTTTTCTTATGCATCATTATCTGAGTAAAAGATAATCCATCTTTACTCAAGGTAAAGGTAAATCCAGATTCTATTTCTCTTTTATTTTTGTGTTCACAATATTAGTATTAGCATCTGTAGCACAAAATCTCAGCCTTCAGGTTCAGTTAGTAACTTGAAAATCTATCCTAAAAGGAGACAATTATGATTTTTTCCAGACTTGTCCTTCAATAGTGTAATAGCCAAGTGTCTAGACTCTGTAGCTGACAATCTGACCCATATCAATGGATAAAAGACAAATCTATGTCTGAAATGCAGACGTGGACTCATACATTAAACTTAAGCTTTTTGAAATGGTCTTTCACAACAGAACTGCTAAAATTCATGCTATTTTGAATTTTTATGACCATTCTCAGTCAGCCTAAAGAAAAGACATTTCTTTTTAAAAAAAAATTTCAGAGATTAAATGTAATTAAATGCTTCATGGCCAAATACCAATGTCAGCTTAAAGATCTCAGAAGAATGTGCATGTCCTGTTTTTCAACTTATCCAGAGGCATACAGGTGCCATGTACAGCAGGGTAGCAAATTTTGGGAAGCCAAGGGCTATATTTAACATTCAGGAAGAAAGGGTGAAAGGTGAAAGACAACTTGAAAATTTTGTCCTTTCATTTCTTGTTTTGTTTTGATGTGATAAAATATGTTAGGGATAGTCTTGAAGATGTCGTATTCTAAAAAATGATGGAAAATTGTGTTTGTTTTCAACAGCCACGATCTGAAAAGTTCCAAATACCACATATATTCATGGATCGCAGGCTTTGTAGCACGAAGGTCAACATCAAACCAAATGATAAATATTTGGTAAATGATAAATATTATACTTCTTTTATATACTGCTTTATTATTTTTATAAATAACTCAAGGCAAAAAAAACATACTACTCCTTCCTCCTCCTATTTTCGACACAACAACAACCCTATGAGGTAGGTTGGATTGAGAGAGTTGGTGTCCAAGCTTAGTGCTCAGGGTCACTTATGGCTTTCATGCCTAAAGTGGGACTAAAACTCACAACCTCTTGGTTTCTAGCCTACTGCCTTTACCACTATCTAAAATGTTCAAAACCATGAGAGGAACTAAGTTGAACAGCCTCTTTCAGAGAAAAACAATTCATAAAAGTTGAAGCCCAATTTCAGCACAGTCTTATTTTTTTTTTAAAGCAGCTGTGTAATCCATAAGAATATTGAATTTCCTCTATTATCTCCTCAATGAAAATGTTCCTTTGGAAGAATAATTTGAGCCCTCTGGTTGTCAAAATCTTTTCTTATTCATTCTAGCCAGCTCGGTTCTCTATTTTCTTCATCTGACACACTTGATCCTTCCTAAACTATCTTAGAAATAATTTCATAGGGTTGGAAGCAGTGGCGGAATTCAATTTTTTTACTACCAGTTCTGTGGGTGTGGCTTGGTGGGAGTAGCTTGAAAGTCATGTGACTGGATGGGCAGTTTCTGTAAGCAGGGCAATAAAGATTAGGCTATAAACAATGCCAAAATGTTTTTTTTCCTCCCTTCCTTACAGGGAAGTGGAAAAAAACAAAAAAACAAAAGGAGATTTCTTCTAACAACCGGTTCTCCGAATTTCTTAGAAAATTTACTACCGGTTCTAGTGAACCTGCTAGAACCTGCTGAATTTCACCTTTGGTTGGAAGAGACTTGGAGGTCTTCTAGTCTAGCCCTCTGCTCAAGGCAGGAGTCCTTATTCCATGGTTGTCCGACCTTTCCTTAAAAACCCTCCAGCAATGGAGCAACCACAACTCCAGGAGGCAACCTGTTTGATTGCCTAATTGTTTTCACTGTTAAGAGATTTCCTCTTATCTCCAGTTTGGGTCTCCTGAAAAGCTTACACCCATTTCTTCTTGTTCTGCTCTCAGGTGCTTTGGAAAGCCAACCCCTTCGTCCCTGTGACACAGCCCTCATGATTTGGGAGACAGCTATCATGACATCACTTTTGTTAATTTTAAGCCTCATGAAGTATTCATAATAACACAGGGAACATTGCCATTAACAGTCATCTCAGATATTCCTAAAGCTGTCATTTCACAGCCAATGAAGGTTAGTTTCTAATTCCAGAGTAAAACATACAAATAAAAGTTTGTAAGTAATACTGGATTATGTCACTTTGCTGTTTAAAGATCTTTAATGTGCAATATAAAAATATGTCAAAATAGAGTTTTTGCAGTAAAGTATGTGGGTGAGTTCATAATTAGTGCTTAGAAACTCTTGAAAAAAAATAGTACTTGTAATTACATCACAAGCATTTCTAGAAATCAAATATAGTTAGGCGTGTTTTCTGTGATTTAGTTTGAAAGATGTCAAACAAAAGGTTTCTTCTTGTTTAAAAAACTCTTTTTTGAAAGATAATTCTATGTTTCTCTACTTAGATGCTTCCACCTAAGTTCATATATGTATGAAAAACAATGCAGTACCGAGCAAAACATCAATAAGGGGCAGCAGAGAAGCTTCAAAAGTCTTATACAGGAAAACAGAAGCTATTTAAGCTGTCAAGATGTTGTATGATATTTAAACAACAGAACAATAATCAGATCATAAAACACCATTACAATCTGTTAAATTCTACACAGAGTCTACTCTAACACTTTTAAAGGCTAATTTTAAAAGATGTATACTGGCCCTCTTACTAAACACAGACAGATGGCAATTCTACTAAAAGAAAAAAAAAAGTCCCATAATTAGGTGGGGACAAAACAAAATAAGGTTTTTTTCCTGCTGCTTCCATAAGAAGGCTTTTGCAACTAAGAAGACCTTCAGAAGAGGTTTTTTTAAAAAACAGCAACAACAAAGTGCAGACTATCTCTTAACTGCAAGGGCTTCTTTATAAATAACATTATTATTCCAAGTACTACTTGTTGTGTGCAAAGTAGCAAGTTACTCTGCACAGGCCTGATTGGCAGACTTGGTTGGGGGTTGACAGATTTTTTGTTTAATTTTGGTCCTATATGATTATTGAACTAGTATGCCATTCCTGATCTGTTATTAAGAAAGCCAACAGAAGGTAATCTACCATTTATTTCTCATTTTTAACCTGCTGTCAGCATGTTAGATTTACTGACTTAAATGTGTGGGACATTAATAGAAATCTAGTTACACCCATATTTATCTCTTTGAATGTAACCTCTCTGGTATGGATACGTTTCCTGCCACTGTGAGACATGTATGCTGTCTTAAAACATGCGGGGAAAGAATTGTTCTCTTCCATCATATATGAATTTCCTGTACCTTAATGTATCAGAAGAAAGTTCAGTCTAGCCCAGTACATTGTTTCCAGAAATGGCTCACTAAACATTTGTTAAAAACCTGTAAGCAAAAACTATGGCATAAAGATCCAGATTTACAACAGTGAGTGGTTGCTCAGTCTCTGCCTGGAATTCTCTAGGCCAGTGTTTCTCAACCTTGGGGACTTTGAGACATTTGGACTTCAACTCCCAGAATTCCCCAGCCAGATTTGCTGGGAGTTGAAGTCCAAATATCTTAAAGTCCCCAAGGTTGAGAAACACTGCTTTAGGCAAAGGAAGATATGGTCATTTTATAATTTTCCTAGCTCTTAAGATACTTGCAAAAATGCAGCTGTGGACTTATTACCAACTTTCTCTTCTCTGCAGTTCTATTAGTTAGGCTTATCTTTCCCTGTCAGGTTATAAATTTAAACTTTTTAAAACTATCATTTATTTTGTTACAAATTTGTTAAGCCAGCCTACTCTAACTAGGCTAATATTAGATGTTAACTCCCATCATCTCCAATCAGTTCAGTGTTGAAATTCCATGTCAACCAGAAACTATACTTTTTACAGGTTTATATGATAATTTATGAGTCAAGGATAGTATAGGCTTTCTTATCATTTGGGTTGTTAGTGAAGTTAAAGTGAGGAATAAAAATACTTGGGTTGGCCATGTATTATAAAAATTGGTTTACACTTAACTGTGGACAAGTCTAGAAGACCTGGGGGTCTCAACACATCTGGTCAAGTTGGTATAGTTGCAGTTGCAGTTGCAAATCATGAATCCCCTCTGCAATCACCACATGGAGACAGTGATTGGTTCAAAACAGAGAAAGGAGTCCAGCTATTGTCGCTCTCTTTCATCTTCCTTTTTCGACTTCTTTATCAAAGCGATTACGAGGAAGCTGGAACTTGATGGATCAAAAATCAGAGTACAGATTGAAGGAAGGAACATCAACAAGCATTGATATGCTGACAACACAACTCTCCTCTCAGAAACCAAGGAAGGCTGGAAACATCTGATCAAAAGGATTAAAGAAGAAAGTGATAAATTTGGTCTCTTCCTGAACATAAAAAAGCCAAGCTCAAATGCACGTAAGGATTCACTTTCCTAGGATTTCAGATTGATCAAAGCAGTCGGCACAATCCAGAAATAAAGTGTTGAAACACACTGGGTCCGACAACAGTTACAAGCATGAAAAAACAAGGGCATGAGTCTGGCACCTAAAGTGCAGATTATCATGTTTCCCTTAGCTCTCTACAGTTCTGAAAGTTGGACCATGAAAAAACTAGACAGGAGGAAAATCAATCCATTCGAACTATGGAGTTGGAGAAGACTCTTGCACATCCCTTGGTGTCCAACAAGCAATGGCATATAAAATAAAATTTCTGAAATGCAGAATCACAACATTCCACCATATTTATTTTTGGTTGTGTCATGTAATCAAACTCACTGGAAAAGGCAGTTGTGCTCAGAATGTTCAGCAATAAAAATAAACTATGCCTCCAAAAACACAGTGGCTAGACCCCATCAAAGCCCAACACTAGATAGACCATAAAACAACTGAAATAAGCCATTTTGACCAGAAAATGTGGAGAGAACTGGTCCATAGAATCACCAAGAAGCAGACATAATTTAACAAAGGGCATCATTATCATCATAGCCTGCTAATAAATGTTTTCTATTTTAATTCCTCCTCACTAGTTTCCACTAAGTACACTAACTTGGAAAACAATTCTGGATCACCCATTAGCAATTATATTTATACCTCCTATACCAATACCTTACAGATTTGGGTTAAGAACATCAAGAATCATCTATAGTGACTTGTGGATTACTAATGGTGCCTTGAGACATTTATTTCCTTTAACACAGCTAGTGGATGGAGCAGTGAGAAATGATACTGAATATATATACTGATATTCAGTGAAACTTGGAGCAGTGTTCAATGTTATTATATATTTATTTCCCTATTATTGCAAACGTACATGTTTTTAAAAATAATTTTAATTATAATTTAATTATAACCTAGGTTGTTTTTAGCTACATCTGACTTCTTAAAAATGTAGCAGATGATCAGAAATTATCTACAGCTTTGTTTACCACCACAACTAGTATCTCTACTTTAGTCCCATACCAGTGGTGGAATTCAAATAATTTAACAACCGGTTCTCTGCCCTAATGACCAGCCAAACTGCTTAGAAAATTAATAACTGGTTCTAGAGAATGGGTGCAAACTGGTTGAATCCCACTTCTGCCCGTATCTACCACTCTTTTGCTTAAGAAAGTTAAATTATATTTTGAAAAGGGAAAATTCAACCATTAAATTAAAAAACCCATATGTTTCTGTAAATCTCTATAGCCCAAATGCAGCCTAAATACCATTGCTATCAATTGAATTTGATTTGTATTGCCTTTGCTGACTCCCATATTCTACATAAATCTTAACTATCCAGACATAGTGTCTTAAAAATCAAGATAATTGTTTTTGTCTTCACTTTTGTGACATCTTGCCTGACATGGAAACATCTTGATGCCAGACACAGACTTCTGAAAAGCTTGCCCATTTTAAAATGCTTGAGAAGGCCTAATAAAGTTATGCTCTCAGATGAATAACTAATGAAATGACCAGAAATGAATATAACATTTGGAATGAAAATAAATATAATCTGAGACAAGTGGGATACATATAATAGAGCATCCACTATACTGCTTTTCCATTAACAACAAAAAAATTCTTCATCACATGGAGCATGGGAATAATAATGTTTGTAAACCATATAGTCTTGTGTTTTAGACAATTAATGATATTAAGAAGTAGACAAATTGTACCCCGCAACTAATTATTATCATGTGGGAAGACAGATAGCAATTGTTCCTCAAAATCTATTTACACATTCTTCCAGTTCTTAGCTCTATGCGGAGCACTTTGTAGTTAAGCCTTGACTGAAGAAAAGCAAAAGTGATTCTTTTTTCAAATCCTTGTATCATTTCCTTTAAATTAAGACTTCTTTCTTCTTTTGTCATTTGCTATTTTTTTTCAAGTAGATCTACTTCTTAAGTACATAACAATGTCTGATAGTGTTGGCAGAAAACTAACAGTAGTGATGATTACTAGTGGTACAATTAAAAGGAGTGATGATTAGATCTTGGATACACAAGGTTGATACTGTTGCTTATTGAGATAATATAGCTGGATAACTTGAAGAAAGCAAATTCAGTGGACCCTGACTGGGTATTGTATGGAGTTTTCCTTGAAGATAAAGAGATTTATCTTCTAGAGATAGAGATAGTTGTATGTTTTAGTATAGTGTTGAAATAATCTCATAAACAGAAACAGAACTTTTATTATACTTTTTAGCTAAAAATATAGTGTTAGTCCAAGGTAAGGATCTGTACCAAATGGCACAGAACGTTTTCTTCTGGACCATATGGTGATATCATATTGAATATAAAAAGAGAGATAAAAATATTCCTTGCCTGTTGGTATGAACTGAAGCAGTTAATCCCACCTAAAGAATTGCAAAACTATTCATCCTATACTATTGTGGGTTTTATTTAACATGTTATTTATTTTTCTTCATTAGTTTTATGCTACTGAGTCCAAAGAAAGCACAAAATAGCTTACACAGGGGGAAAAAGCAGGATTAATATATAAAAGTTATCGTTCATAAATAAAACATACCAGCACCCAAGAAACAATCAGAACATCCAAACTCATAAGAGAAAACCCCTCCCATTACTACTCTATTTCTATGGCTCAGCATCTACAAAGTCATATCAGGTAAAATTATGGATATGACCTCACAATCAAAGACCAACCTTTTGTATATGGATATAACATCAGTACATATATGTACTGGTTTGCATTCTAATGACATGTCTACATTTTATGTTTTAATTTCCCACCCCAAACATTACTGTTCCAAGAAGATGTCCTAACTCCTTGATCCAAGCTGTATTCTTGTTTTCTTTGGGTTGTTTCTTAGCTGTGCCCAGAACTGCACTCCCACCACTTCATTTGGTGTTGACTGGTTCACTGCAATCTTTCACTGTTGGATTGATAGAAACATTTCTGATTTGACTAATACTGGGAAATCTTCATGTAGATTAAATTTATATTGTATCTGCTGATCTTCTTAGCTATGGCTGTTAATGAGCCGTGGTGGCACAGTGGTTAGAATGCAGTAGTGCAGGCTACTTCTGCGGACTGCAGTTTGCCAGCCAAAAACCTGTAGAGTGCTTCTGGATGCAGGGAGGCTGAAAATGGGATTCATAGAGAGTACAGGAGGCCAAAAGCAGGCCTGTTTTTGGCCTGCAGAGTGCTTCTGGAGGCCGGGGAGGCCAAAACTGGACACATGGAAGCCAAACTGATTGTTTACTTCTTCTAAACTTAAATGCATCTTATGGCCCAGTGCATCTTATAGTGCGAAAAATATGGTAATTGTTTCCAGAGCTCCCTTAATCTTTGTTTCTAGGTGATATTTCTTGATCATATATTTTTTGCTCTTCTTGTTCTTCAGCTTCTTTTCTTTCATCTATTCTAGCTTGCTTACATCCGATCTTAACATGCTGATCTTATTGTCCAGTTGGATATTCCATTTTGATGGTGCACTATTTGGCTTTTTTTTCTTCTTTGTTGATTTTTCATTTCAGGTGTTCAGTTACAACTGCAGCCATGCTTTCCATAAATTAATTTGTTTTTTGAAGGGAACTCGTGATATATTTGATATAGTAGTATTGGCATATTTAAATGTTTGTGCTAGCGAAATAGCAGGCTTCAATGGAGGAACAGGCTTCAATGGAGGAAAAGTTATTTTGTTGTTTTTGTGCTGTGCTTGATGCTCAGTTATTCTTTCTTTCAGTTCTTTTATAATTAAATGTTCTTTTATAATTAAATCCTTCTGAGGTGAAGGCAGGGGAGGCATTGTTAAACCAGACAATAAAAACAATTCAAGAACTATGTTGGCTTCCTCTACTGCTGACTCCTCCTAGTTTGCCTCTATAGTCTGAGCTACTTCAAATCTTAAGAACAAAATCCACACAGAAAGCCAGAACTCAGAAGACAGCAACAGAAAGCAAAGCTCCCTTTAAAAGAAGAAATAGTGGACCACCTAGTTTATCTCCTGCAGGAAAATTGCACAGACTGACTATAAACAATGGTATGACAAAGTGGCAACAACTATGCATTGGAAGATCTGCACAAGATACCATTTGCCTGCAAGCAAGAAATGATGAGATCACAAAATAGACAAACAGGAAATAAAGATGTTAAAATGCTCTGTACTGAAGCTAAGGATAAACAAATACTGTACAACAATGCAGACTTAACAATTGTCAATAAGAAAGACAAAAAAAGTCTGAATCGTGGAGATTGCAGTACCTGAAGACATCAGAACTGGAAACAAAGAATTGGATTTGGTCTAGTGTTAAGACATTGGTCTAAAAAGAGGAGACTCTGAGTTTCAGTCCCACCTAGGCATGAAAACCAGCTGGATGACTTTGGGCCAATCTCTCTCTCCCAACCGTCCTCACAGGGTTGCTGTTGTGGGGAAAATAGGAGCAAGGAATGTTAGATATATTTGCTACCTTGGGTTGTTTATAAAAATACTAAAGGTGGGATATAAATAAATAAATAAAAACACAGAATACAAAGACCTGCAAATAGATGTATGATGACTACGGAAAAACAAAGCAAAGGTAGTATCAAAATGCATCTCCTGAACACCATTGGCATTGACAAAATCACTACCAGTCAATTGCAAAAGACAGCTCTTTTTTGGAACAGCTTACATTTTGCAGTAATACCTTTAACACCATCAAACAACATCTGCTTATCTCAGGTCTTTGGGAAGAACTTGATAGGTGAATAAAAATGTGAAACTGTCTGGCTGTGTGATGAACCACCACAAGGAAAATAAATAAATATAGCAATGTTTATGGAAAAAAAATAAACCCATTGTTATATCAGTTGTGCATGATTGGAAACTTTGGAGTGATACCTAAAAGACTTCCTTGATAACTAGAAATATTAAATTTATCAGACCCACATGCCCTAATTCTCAGGTCCTTGGCTGGATTTGAATTATGAAGTTTCCACCAGTCTTAGACTGTTAATCTAACTGTAGATTGCCCATGCCTAAACAGTAGTAGCAGTAGTATTTACACAGAGAAGCAATTTAGAGGGGTTTAAAACTAAATTCAATGCACATAGTGTACTGTTTTATTAACTAGAGCTGTACAGAGATCTAAATTTGAAAGGTAACGTTTGATTCCGAGCTTGTATAGCAGGGGTTGGGAACCTATGGCTCGCGAGCCAGGTGTGGCTCTTTTGAAAGTTTCATCTGGCTCGCAGCTTCGCCCCTTCCTCCTCCCCTTCCCCCCTCCTCGGCTGTTCTTGTTGGTTCCCCTGCTCGGGGTTTGCTGTTTTCCTCTTCGGCCGCCATTCGTAGGTAAACCTCATTGGAAAAGCCTCCGAGAAGGGAGCAGGGTGGGGGCAAAGGAAGAGGAGGGCGCGCTTTTCGTCGCTTGCTGGGTGAGGCAGTGGCGAAAGGAATCCACCCGCCTGCCTTTTGCAAGCTGGTGGGGGTTGCTGGTGGGGGAGGTAGACGAAGCATCTGCATCTCGCACCAAGCGCTTATTCGCTTTGCAAGCCAGCCAGCTCCCTCACGCGCTTTTCCCTGGAGGAGAGGGAAGGGGGTGGAAGTCTCACTTGTGCTGGGAGTCGGAGGAAAGGCCCCGGAGCGTGTGTGTGTGTGTGTGTGTG
>JAEANM010030146.1:0-10060 GCA_017656035.1 Myanophis thanlyinensis | reverse complement strand
TCCGTCCTCCTCCTTCTCTCCCGTCCTTCCTTCTTTCTCTCCAGTCCTTCCTTCTCCTCCTTCCAGCCTTCCTTCCTTCCTTCCTTCCGAGCCATTCCCGCCCTGCAACCGCAGCCCCCCTCAGGCTCCATCCGGACCGGGTGGCCAAGGATACTGTTGGGGCGGTGGGGCCTGCAGAGCCCTGATGCCGGCGGGGTGAGGCTGAGGTGGCAGCGGCACTGCAGCAGCAGCAGGAGGGGTCCCGCCTACTACTGCTGCTGCTACCACCGGCGGAGGAACCAGAGCAGCGGCAGGAGGCACCCTGCTGGCCACCGCCGGGGAAGGGGATGCTCCGGTCATCGCTGCTGCGCCCGTCGCAGTCAGTTCCATGAGTTTGGAACTGACTGCGCCAAGCGGAGCCACCACCAGGCCGGGGGCGGCAGCTGGGGGCGGGGAGGGAGCGGTGGGGCAGGGATGGGGGCAGGCCAGCGGGCCAGCACCCCTGGCCGGTCTCCATGACAACGCGGCTGGCCTCCTCCTCTCCTCAGGCCAGGACGAGCGGGGGCTGGTCAGGCCGCACCGCCGCTCATGGAACCGCCGTCTAGCAGTGGTCGGCTGAGAGATGCTGGCGGATTCTCCTCACGGACAGAGAATTTGCCCGGACATGACATGTCCACTTTGTACGTCCAGTTGGGGGCTTCCGGGTGGGTTTTATAAATTTATAAATCCCACCCGGACGCCCCCAACTGGACATAAAAAGAGGACATGTCCGGGCAAAAGAGGACGGTTGGTCACCCTAGCTGTTATACTATATTCCTTTCAGATTTGACAGCTGTCTATAAGAACATTTTATTTTCTTCCAATCCACCTTGGATAATCTTATTGTTCTATCTACCCCTTTTTTGTATTTGTGATTTTATGTTACTATTTTAAAGTGATGCTACCTAGATTACTAATTCTAATCTTTCTCTTTTGTCACATGTGTAGTTTAACATTTTTGATATAATTTTTAATCAAAATTCTTTACTGTATGTGCTTTTTCTAATTACCCTGATATTGCCAGTTTAGTTTTGGATATTTAAATACCAGTTTTCTTGTGCTGATTAAAGTGTGTTGGAATCCAGGTGGTAGTGTAGATTCACTCCTTTTGTTTTAAATTAAAAAGGAGGGAAAAAGTATCTAGAAATTTGTAGCAATAGTTGTAAATGGATTTCTTATTTCTGCCTCTCCTATGCATCTGCTTTGATAATTTGTCCTCCTGAAGAAAACATTAGGCTGTTCCTACACTATGTGAAGCTTGACTTCATAATGACTGAGACGACAAAAGCACTTGAGTTGCTGCCTTCCTGTTGATCAAGTTTGTAATTTACAATAATATATCCAAATGTCTATGTACACCTGAGTGAAGGAGGATTTCCTTTATGTGTATAACCATTTCTAACAGAAGCACTTTTATTACTGGCATTACAAAATTATACTCACTATGTTAGCCTCCTGCTTGTTAGTCTAGTGCCGTGATGGCGAACCTGTGGCACGGGTGCCACAAGTGGCACTCAGAGCCATCTTGCTGGGTATACAAGCTGTTGACTAACATACCTCCAGCTGAGCAAGCACATGCAATTGCACATGCATGCATGAATATTTGCAGAGACCCAGATGGTCTTTGGGCCTCCGCTGTATCTGTGCACAATTGTAGCAGAAAATCCAGCTGGTCTTCGGAGCTCTCCTACGCATGCACATGTGATTGCTCAGTGCTCATGTGTGCATGAGTACCTGCGTGCAGTGTGCATGCATTGCACATGCAAAAGCTGCATGCATGCGCAGATGATGCGGTTGCACATGCAGTACACATGGAGGAGCCGCACACAAGTGCGGATGGCATGCGCAAAGCATGTACTTCTTGGCAAGTAAAAGGTTTGCCACCACTGGTCTAGTGGCTATGGCATGAATCTCTGTCCACAAGCTCACCATTTGGTTTCAGTCCACAGTTCCACAGTTACCATGTATGGTCAGAGAGGTTGATAGTTCTTGTTCCCCGTTCCATGAAGAAAAGTCAATTGGACTTGCAGTTGAATTTTATTTTAACATGGAAATGGAATCCAAAAGGTACTTTTTCAACATGCAACTGGACTTTCTGTTTTTTCTTTGAAAGTATTTCACTTCTCATTCAAGAAGCTTCTTCAGCTCTTCTTCTTCTAGAGCTGAAGAAGCTTCTTTAATGAGAAGCAAAACGTCTTCAAAGAAAAAACAGAAAGTCCAGTTGCCTCTTGAAAAAGCACCTTTGGGACAACCATGACCTGGATGACTGAGAATCTTCATAGACATGGAAATGGTGCCCTTCATCTTATCTGAAGTTTAGCAGATGGTCATAAGCCACTTTTTCAGTGCCATTGTAACTTCAGACAATCACTAAATGAACTGTTGTAGGTCGAAGACAACCTGTACTACTTTCGTATATAAATTTGTCAAGGAGTAAAGAATGTTACTGGGGCATTCATAATATTTTGCTGTAAATACACTGATGCATGCAATATCTAGCTAGCTTCTCCACTTTGCTGTCATTTTCTAATTGCCTTCAGTGCATACTTGTTACTTGAAAAAAATTAAGTTAATTGGGTTCTCCAAAGAAATGGTACTATATTGGATCCAGAAATTTTCAGCTACATGAAACTGCTGAATAATATCAGGAGAAATCAAGTGAGGTTCCTCATTGGAATGTAAAAGATTACACTCACAAATTTTGTCCAGAGTGAATGTGTTTTACTCCCAGTAGATTTAGAGAAGGCAAATGCTAACAAAAATGAAATCCAGTTAGATTTATTATTTTCTTTTTAATGAATTTTTAAACAGCTTTGAAGTTCTTTCTCCTTTGTTTCCTTTATTGATAAAATGTTATTTGCATTTACAACAGTGGAGGATTCTTTGCAGAAATTGTTTATATTCAGTAGTGGTTTCTAGAAGGAACACGAGACCATTCAAGATGGCTATGTCAACAAACTGATTAGTTCAGATTACTAACACAAAATTCCTGTGACTGAGATTAAATCCAAAAATTGCTCTGAAAGTCAGCTGGTTAAGCAAATCAGCCTTGCACCAAACCATCTATTCATATTTTACTCTAGCAATCATAGTTCAACTCTATTTTCCAGTTTCATTTGAGGTAGCTGAATTTTTTTCAGAATGAACCAAATAACTAAATAGGAAGTCTAAGGAGCTCGTACCAGGCATACATGAATATCTGCGGTAGTTATACAAATTACAGTTTTGTTTCATTTGTGAAGTAGTCATGAAAAATGTGATGTCATCATAGAGTGTAAAGATGCCCTGGATGTACATAATTTGGTCTGTTACCCATCTTTTGGTAACATTTAGATGTAATTAGTGTTGTACACCACAACTCAGTTGTTGATTCATATTCTATGCTAATCATGTTTCTCGGTTTGGGTTTATTGTAATATGGTAATTCAACCATTTTGTTTTGTAAGTCTTTATGTTGACTTACAGATGTGAATCATTTATAAGTCATAGTTAAAAGAGCCTTACACAATGTGTAAATGCAATCTTGAAATCCTTATACTTGTTCTCTAAAGGATAGTCCTCATTCCATACAATCCTGTCTATCATATTAGGTAACTGATCAAAGTATGATTATTCCATGTAAGAATTTGGAATCAGATTTCACATCCAGCAAATAAATGTTTGTACATGAAGCATGGAAGAAGGCGCTTGGTGGCATAATGGTTAGAATGCAATATTGCAGGCTAACTCGGCCTACCATCAGGAGTTCTATCCTGACCGATTCAGGGTTTATTCCATCTTCTATCCTTCCGAGGTCAGTAAAATGAGGATCCATATTGTTGGGGGCAATTTGCTGACATTTGTAAACTGCTCAGAGGGTGTTGTAAAGAACTATGGAGTAGTATATAAATCTAAGTGTTATTGCTGAAAGGAGGCCTCTGCTCTTCAGTATACCCAACAATATATTGGGTAAGGATGCTTTGGGTAACAATATGCTGTAAGGATATTTGCAAAACTTGAATAAATGCAATTTCCACTGAGAGATTTTTGCAGGAAAATATTATTTCACTGGAAACATTCCATCTTTCATATTTTTATATTCAGCAAATCTCTGGAACTTGCTCTTTTGCCTTCTTTGTTCTTGATGGTTAGGATTTTATGTTTTCTGGCCATTTAACAGATTTTTAATTTATTTTCTGTTGTTGTTTTTACTGTACAATATGCTTTTAAAATACATTTTAAGTTGATGATGTTTTGATTCTTTTTTCAGTTTAATGTTATTACTTGTTAGCTGTCCATGGAGTAGAAATATTGAGGGGTAGGGTATATTTTTAAGATAAATTAAATTAAATTAAGAACATATTTGATCTGTTCTGGACTTACAAGGACTGTGTAATGCTGTCCTTTTTTGGGAGGTAAGGTTGCTGCCATGAGAATTATATTTAGGATTAACATAAGGAAAGATACAGGGCCACATATCAAGTCTTGGCTTTTTCTAATTCCTTAGCCATCTGGATTCACTCAGCACAGGAAAAAGAAATCCTTATGGTCATATTAAATAAAATGGGATGCCCCTGAGTCTGCATTTCCCATCCACAGGACCTGATAGCTAAGAAGACTAGAATAATACACAAGTACAATCGATGGTCATATTGATAAAATGTCCAGAAAATCTTACTTCTGTGTGTACATGCAATATTTAATATTTTCCCCTTTCTGTGAAAGAGGCTTTGGGATTTTGTTGTTTTTGCTTTGCTTTGTTTTTGTTAAATGAAAACTGTACTGTATCAAATCCTGCATGTTTATGCAAATTGTAGAAAGCTTTAGGGACTTAAGAGCTGGAGAGGTTTTGCCAAAGACCTAGCAATTCACCATGTCTAAACATAGATTCCTTGCAGCAATGGAGGTTAATCTTTGGAGTTCTTGCCACTCAGGAAATTAGTTCTCACACCCCCTTTGCTTGCTCTCACCCATAAACTCCTTTTTTCATGAGGTTCCTCTTTCCTTGTAGCCATGGGATTTGTTGACTAGATTAGCTTGGCTTATTCAGAACTGCTTCAAACCACAGACATGTAATGAGCAGACGGCTGACTCCCCCTCATTGGAGTGATTGTGAGGTCAAGGGAAGGATGCAAACAAGAAAGAAAAGGAGTTTTGTACTCTATGATGAGTTGCCAAAATAACATGAGTGCTTGTTAAGAGCCACATCTTGTCTTTAGAATCCTGGTTAGTACCTCTGGCTTTCAACCTGCCAAACCTTTTGATCCTTCTCAATTCACTGCCTTGTATGCAACCCTCCAGAATTTGATGTGGTGCTTAAAACAAATTTCCTCAATGTTGTTATGCTCAGGAGCATCAATGAGTCAATTTAAATAGAGTTTAAGCACAAACCACAGTTATGTATGGCTTAAGGCCAGGCATAACTACTGCAAACTCTAATGAATTTCAGCCCCTTACAGAGATGAGATGTCATCTTAGTCTGAATGTTTTCAGCTGTTGGATATGATACATAGATTTCCTTTAGTGCCTACCAAAGCAAAATGAAAAAAAGGAGCATTCACTTTTTGAAGGCATCTGTAGGGAACAGAAATTAGACAACTATTGTCCATCCCTCCAAATAAATAGCTGTCAATCCTTTGTTTTACCACCCAGGGTTAATCTAATCTTTTATCTCCTCTCCCATTTTCCTTTCTGATTTCAGTTTGGTCTCTAAGAGAAAAGGACTTGCATTTTGCTCCTTGGATCAGTTTTAGACACTGAGAGATGGCCATATTAAACTTTTGCTTTCTGAATCATTAAATTTCTGAACAAAATCAGTCCCTGAAAGCATAAAAATATTCTCAGTTGAATCCAGTTTTTTTTTATCTTGCTTAGGCTAATATTTTCAATGTAATTTCATATGCAATAAGATTGTGGATAATATATCCTCAGTTTTTCACATGTTACATTGTAGTTTGTGCATAAGTAAAAGAAAATGTTTATCTAAAAGAAAATGTTTATTTAAAAAAAGCATAGTTAGTGGAGGGGAACTATTTTGTATAGGTGTATGCTGTGATAATTCCATTTTGATGATGATATACAGTGACTGCAGTGCATGTGTGAAAGCAGCATGCGAGTTGCTTGTGTCAGCAGACACGTGAAACTACCTTACCAAATTCTTTTCCTGAAGAAGCTCAATCTAATTAAGAAAATAAACAGCTTTCAGAGTCCTCAGAAGAAGAAATAACAAATAGAAATAGAAATGATTTCTTTTCCTCTCCTTTTGTGGGAGTCAGTTGCACCACTAATATGAAGCATCCCTAATGTTCCTGAATGCTTTTTAAATCTATTGTAAACAGCATTACATAGCATAATTAGTGACTCTTCTAACATCTACGAAGTCAATATATAACAGTATAACAGTATTTTTCAGCTGGCTGGGGAATTCTAAACTTGGAATCCACATATCTTGAAGTTGCCTAGTTTGAAAAAATACTGACATATAAGACCTATAATTCTCAAAATGAGTGTAAATTATATGTTAGAATTAATTGTAAACATGGGCTACAAAGTTTGTATTGACTAATCTCCACTTTTGTGGACGTCACTGGAAATCTAACACCTAACAAATTTGGTCCCACGATGTGCAAAAGCTAATTCCTGTTTTAAGCAACAGCTAGCTGGTCTTTTGAACCACAGAGGCATATTTTTGATCTGTCCTTTCCATCTCATTTTGTAACCTCTACCACCACTGTCTTTCTTTGCTCCAAACAAGCTGAGTTTGAAAACAAGGACCTTCACAAAACTGGAAGACTTGTTAGTGTTGGTGATTTTCCCAGTGGAGAGAGAGGGTCATCCCCTCCATATGTTCGTGCAGTTGTTGGTTCAGATACAAACAGCACACTGTTTAACCGACTATCCAAGTTTGGCTGCCTGACAGCCCCACTTTTTATCTGGCTATGGTGAGGGAGAGTGCATAACAGCATAGATCATCAAAGGATGTGACTTTTCTCCCTCCAGAAGCAGCACGTATTGCATCACAGCCAAATGGAGGATGAAATTGTCCTAATATATTTTGGGCTATTTTATTTGTTGTTTTAAAGGGATGGATTTTATATAGTCAGAGTTGCTTCTTCTGATATCTCTTTTATCAAACGAATAAGAGTTTTCTCAGCTGTCCTATGTACCAATTAGGTACTAAACAATCCAACAAGAGAATTAAACATTTGGAAATATGGCATTACCCAATAGTAACATTTAGCACCTTTTTGTTTATTTGTTTTTATTCCAGGAGAATATTATTTTGATTGTACTGAAAGAATTGTGTGTGTGTGTGTGTGTTCCTCAATTATTCATAGCAAATTCTAGCCATATCAGACATGTATAGGAATATACTGTAAATGGAAAAGACTGTTTAGGACTAGGACAGTAGAACTAATATAGTCCTGATTTCTTTTTCCTGAACTACCATTTGCTCATTGTTGAGTATTAACCCTGGAGCTTCAATGTTTTTTTCCAGTTAAGAGTTAAAGTTTCTTTTGAGTTGAGTTTGACTTCATGGACAAAAACACATGATGGTGTGCCTTCTTTTGTGTTTTTTCCCTCCTCACACTCTACCTTGGTCTTTTTTAATAGTGTCCCATCCAAGTCCCTGTGACATCCAATGTTGCTTAACCAGGGTTTCAACCAGGGTTGCTAGGAGTGTCATCTATTTTATTTTCGTGGCTACATGACTATATCTATTTTTAACATCCAGAAGCTGTGGTTTGGCATTCCCTTCTTTTTTCTGACTTCCTAAATTGGCCTGCAGCCATGGGATTTTTCATGGCATTGTTTGACATTGTTCCTCACATTAAAGTACTAAAGAGGAGGGAATAACTTGCAGTTTATGATCCTGTTTTCCTTATCCGTTTCTGTTCAGGAAAATTGTGCTCGAATCCTTCTCTCATTATTATATGCCCAATACCTTTTCTAGACTTGTTAAAATGTTTTCAGGGCTATTGTTGACCTAGTGAAGCAGTGACCTGAAAACAGGCGCTGCTTGTTCTGTTGGAAGGCGTTTATTCCATGGGTTGCTGTGAAGATGGACTTTGGGCATAAGTGGTAGCTCTAGCCTAGAGCTTTAGATCAATGCAGTGAATGAGCAGCATTCTTTACTTGAGGTGACTTGATTGACAGATTAAAAGATGGGCTTTTACACATGGTCTGCTAGGGTATTATCAGCAAGATTATCTTCCATTAATTACATTACAGAAGCTGGAGTATGAGAAAACCACAGAGCCAATTTGACAAAAGTTCCTAGATCAAGTTTTGTTGAAAGTCATTCCTGCCACTATATATTAAGTATTAAGAGTTTCTTTATAACCATGTATTCATCTGCTTTAGGACTGACACCTGGCTTTGTTAAGAGGTTATGGGCTGGATTGTATAACACAGTCTAATACAAAATAGAATATATAATAAAAATGTGAGGAAGGGCTCTGATCTCTAATTTATTAAGTTTTTTTTTTTAAAAACTTTGTTTATTGATTGATTCCTGAATTCCTGAATGCTTACAGTTAGGGGAGTGTGTATGTATATAGTATTCAGAACAAGACTAAAATAAAACAAGAACAAAAGCGAGCTCTACAATCACCCTGTCCTGAGTCCCAAGAGAACAACCAGGTGTAAAGGAGTCTTCTGAATGTCCTAAGGGTGGACCACACCAATTCCTGGAAGGACAGGAATTGCAGGAGAGTAGAAGTTCTTGCTGCATCCTGCAAGATGACATAGTTTAATTGATGGGGCATGCACTCTAGAATGCATTGACCCACCTAGCTAAATTAAACTCAAATAATCAAGAATAATTATTGCAAAAAATTATTTATAGATAAGTCACTTCATAAATTATAAATGCAAAAAAAGTTAAAATCCTTGATATACAGTATTAAATTGTTTCTATGCTAAGCTCTATAACTCTGAGAATAAAGCTTTAAAATTGCAATAGAGTAAATTTGCCCAGGTATGTAATTTACAATGATGCTTGTTAGAGCAGCAGTCCCAACCTTTCTAGCTATATAGACCAGCAACAGCAGCTGTGGCAGGGAATGGGATGATTTTGTGTGTGCAATCTAGCTCTTGCACATGTCAAATGAAACTTTGCAAGCTCACTTTGCAAACTCACTGGCCACTTGCACAGACTGGTTCCCCATGGACCATGGCCTGGTACCATTCCCACACCGGAGGATGGGGACCACTGTGTTAGAGAGCTACAGAACATATGCATCAAGGCTTATTAGGGATGATATCCTTAGGATTTTTTTCTTGAGAATCTGAATTAAAGAAGGCCTACAAATTGTTTAATTCTCAGAATGTACCCCTGATTTTCTACACCAAATATTTATTACAACACTGACTTCATTTGGATATAAAGCATGAAAGAACTTAAAGAGCACGTAAATTAAATCTATCTCTTTAGTCCTAGTCCCTATTGCCCAGCTGTTTTAACTCACTGCATCATATTCATGAACAAAACTTATTTGTTGCCTGAGGAAGAGAGTCAAAGTAGCATCTAGGAATGAGTCCTTGCAAATAAGCAGGAATATTTTGAACTACAATTGGACAGTTTAGTCAAAGATTAAAAGGTGAAGCTTTATTCAGGTCCCTATTTTCATCTCTTCCAATGTGAATAAAAATTTATTTCACAGTTGATAACAATCTCTAATCTGTGATCAATTTAAAACCTATGATTTAAAACCTATGATTTTAAAAAATCTACACCAGTTTATATTTAAGCATGACTTAAACAGCTAGTACTAGATCCTCAATTATTTTAGGCATAATTTATGTAGATAGTTTTATTCCCAGTTTGATAACATTTTTGTACAGGAAGCTTTGGGGAAGTGTGAAATCTTCCCAAATAATAATATGCATGTTAATCCAGGTGGTACAATTTGCATTAGATGTTGAAAGATTGGATTATGTCAATTTCCCTGGCTGAAACCCCATTCCAGAACAAGGTCAGACAAAGGTAGCAAACAAAAGCAGGAATGGTCTTCCTGATAACTACAAGAGAACCACAGAAAGATCTATGGAACAATATTCT
>JAEANM010030145.1:0-10061 GCA_017656035.1 Myanophis thanlyinensis | reverse complement strand
AATTAAATAAATAAATAAATAAATAGAAACCTGCAGTGGGTACCCATCAGTGTGCCATGGTAACAAAGTTAACATGCTACAATAGTACTCTTGTTTGGTAAAGGAATCCCTCCATTTGAAATTTATCACCGAATGCAAATGGTTTATGCAGATAGCTGTGCAATGTAAGCACTATGTATTTTTGGACCAAACAATTTTAAGTTGGTTAACCTAGAAGATCTCATTTGTGTGATCAACAGCAAAGTAGATACTCTGTGGTGGTAACTAATCTGTTTCACATGAGAAAGGTTGAGCTAATAAGGACAATTCCTGTCACTCAAAGAGAAATTGCTGTGAAGCTTGGCATTTTATAGGAATGTGTGGGTCACATAATTGATGCTGTTCAATATCAGAAAGTGGAATCGGTTCCTCACATACTGACAGCAGAGATGAAAGCTTCAGGAGTTGAAATTTGCTAGTAATTGTTGTCACACTGCAAGAATGAAGGTGAGAAATTTCTTCACAGGATTGTAACAGTCATCAAAACACAGGTTCATCATCATGATGCAGAAGTGAAACATAGATCCTATGGAATATCACAAAACTTTTATCTGTAAAAAGAAAACCCTCAAAACCCCATATTTCAGAAGAAAACTAATGATTTCATTTTAATGACATATATGATATTATTCAGATTGATTTTCTTGAATGTAGCATCACATCACAATACTATACTGCAATATTCAATACTTTAAAACAATAAACTGATTTCACTTGCAAATTAACTTCTTTGCTTAGAGAGAAAACAGTATCACATTTATTGCCGTCTGGAAACTGTTATAGATTTTGTGCATAACATGAAAAAAGTGCACTTATGATTTGTGGTTTTTATTGATTAGAAAAACTGGATAATAGAAAAGACTGAGCTTTCTTTTGTAATCATAGAGTAAGACATAATTTTGTAATTGTACTTATATTTGCTGCAAAGAAATCAAAAGCTTTCTATTTTTTTCTACATTTTATTTCCTTTCCTCTCTTTTCTGTTTTTTCTTTTTACTAGTTTGTGTTAGTTTTAATGCTTTAAAAAAATGAAGTTTAAAAAAAACAATAAACCGATTTCAGAAGCATTAGAAGAAAATTTTGCTGTAACACAGCATCACAGCCTTAAGCCTCTAACCACACAAGCCATCCGCAAGGCAATTTCAAAGTTTGATCTAAGCTTCTTATTCCAACCATCTTACATTGTAGATTTGGTGCAATGCAACTTCTATCTTTGCCCAAATTGAAAGAATATCTTCTGAGCAACTGTTTTACTTAAATGAAGAGATGGCAAGAACTGTCAGAACTTGGTTGAAGAGCAAGGTATAGAGTTCTTTCATAAGACCTAAAAAGTTTGTCCATCATTGGAAGCAAATAGTGGTGATTACATGAAAAGCAAATACAGGTAACAAAAGAACTAATTCCAATGGTTATTTTCCTGTTTCATTTATTAAAACATTCCTATTTAGTTTTCGATTCAATCCAAATATTTCTCAATGGTAAAAGAGAGACCATAGCATTCAGAATAAATGTAAATATTAAGTGTGCAAGAAAGAAGGTACAAGGACTCACCACTTTATGAATAGAAAGTTTTAAAATAGAATGATTAAATTCCAGCAAACATTAAACCCTCAGAATTAAGTCTAATTTTGTTTGGTGGAATAGTCTGAAAATATAGAAAAATGTGACTAGTAGATTCAGAAATCTCATTCTTGTTCCTGGTTGTGATTTGATACTATACCACAAGATAGTAATAATGAATCCATAAGAAATAATGAAAAGAAAATGGATCATTTTGTTTTATCAAAAGCATGTGTCTCATATTTTTTTCAGCCCCAAATGACTGGATATTTCATGAACAGTATCAAATCTCTCAATTTGAATGACAGACAAATACCAGACTAATCATATGACAAAAGTGAAAAATGAACCTATTTTGAAAGAGACATGATACAGACAGTTAACCTGGAAAAGAAAGGAAGTAGTAAAATTTCTGTTGCTATTATAACCAGCTTGATCCTTTGTTTCTAGAAAACTTCACAATTAAGATCCCTTCTGTATTAATTCATAAAGCTGTTAAAAGCAACAAACTTACAATAGTTAGACCAGTGGTCTTGATTAATTACACCAGTGGGGAAGTGTGCAGTATTCTGGCAGCTACAATTAGAAAATATTTAATCCTGACTAGATCAGTTTTGTCAGTGACAAGTGATGCACAATGATGTCAACCAAAGAACAACTTTTAATATCCAATATTTCATCAAGATAAATGCTTCTTTTTCTATTACGTATGTAAAAAATGACCCTACTGTTCATTGCTATTACCAATTAACTACAAACATTGGATGGATAAATGGTCTATGGTGCAAAGATAGACCAATATCCATTTTATTATCTTACTACATTTCTGATTATTGGGCACATTTCAGTCCATTTCCGTATTAGTTTATAATTTGTTAAATTAAAAAAGATTCCAAAAATATTTTATATATTTTGTCCACATTTGTCTTAATACAGTATTATTACCTATACATATTTTTCAGACAGACAATATATGGATACATAGTGGCAGCTCCAAATTTATCCAGTGAATTTTCATGACAGGATAAACCTAAATGTTCTTGGTCCTAATCTAAAATTTTAACAACAAATCACATTAGCTTTATAGATGTATGTGAATTAGCTGTGTGTGTGTGTGTTTGTGTGTGTGTTGCAGTTATATAATAACTGCATTTCTCTATGAATTGTTTTTGCTTGCTAATTAACTAATTTTGAAACAAACACGGAATTTTTTTAAGTAAGATAATTTGATTCTGCTGATATGTCAGATTGGAAAGAATAGACTGGGTATTTATCATATGGTACATTGATATCACATTTTAATAAAAACATGAGATAAAAACACGAAATATGAAATCTAAAATATTATAAATGTATGTCTAGATTACAACTATAATGTTTGGCTTCATTTGTTACAGACACAAACAAATGAAGCAGATTGGGTAACTTACATAAAACAAAGTTGAATCAATTTCTAATCATTTATGTTCCACAGAAACTATTTACTGGTATCAGACATAACAGTAATTCATAGTAAGGAGCAAAGGAGGCAGGTGTCCCACTTGTCTTCAGAGATTCCTTTTTAAATCTGTTTGTATTTTTAATATTATTTTGGTTTAATAGAACGGTCTACATTAGACATGTCTAAGAAGCATCCTTTCAATAATTCTGTACAAGCTCTGGTAAAATGAAATTAGAAATAGTCTGGTTGTAAAGACTGCATTCAATATCAACAATAAGACCAAGACAAATTGTTAGGTTTTTTAAAATTCTTTGAAGGTGTTTTTGATTTAATAAAATAATTATGTAGCATTCCCTCTTGAGGTAGCTTAAATGTACATACTCATCTGAAATGATCTGTTTGATTTAGCCTGGGCGTACTTATAGCTTTTTAACTTATGAGAAAATCTATTTGCAGAATAGGCTTGTGTTCTATAACAATTAATATGAATTATTCAGATGAGATGCATTAATATAATCACATGGTGAGTGCTGCACAATGCATAGGTCTTGTAAAACCTTAAATAAAAAGCATCATAATGGGGTCTGATAAATAAGCACATAAGAAAATACCCTTATTTGAGATTCAGACCCATCTCAGCTTTCACTTGATAATGTATAAGGACTTCCAATTAAAAGATTAAACTGTTAATTCATTGTTCTGCTTTAGAAAGATTTGTAGTATAGTTATTTCATTTCTAATTAATTTAATGACTAATAAAAGACCCTGTATTTCTAGTCAATGATTCCATGTTCCATGATATCCAAAGATGCAAGATTCTGACTAAGTCCATCCTCAGCTGAAAAGAGGCAGATGTATACAACTAGCTGGAAGATGTAGAAAAAGGACAAAGAGAAGTAGTGTAGGTATAATGTAAGTTGGATATACTGTATATAGTATTAAATACCACACTTACCTTATAATATACATTATATATTATTAATTATTAATTAATATATCTTAATATATTACATTATTAATATAATGTAATATAAATTATATTAAGTATTCCTTTCCTGTATTTTTTCATATACAACTGTATTTGATATATATGTTGCTTTGTAAATGATTACGTTGACTTATATAATTCTTGGTGAATCTTTTCCAAGAAAAGAATGAATCTGGCTACATCTTTGAACTAGACTGACCTATTTGACTGAGAATTTAAACTGTATACAGAAATCCAAGAAAGCGTAAACCAGCAAAAATATATTGCCATTAGCTTAATCAATAAACCAGCAGTAGCCATTATATCAGGCTTTCTTTAAAGCCTTTGTTTACAAAACAAAGGAAATAAGCAGAAAAAAACCAAGTTCTTCATAACTTTTTTTTCCTATACAAACAATTATAGTTCATATAGTCTTCCTAGTCATTTTCATTAATATATATATATATATTGGCACCAATCAACTTTCTTAATGTTGTAAGTAGGAATAGTTTTCATGGTTAAAAACTCATGAGGTTTCTCCACAATAGGAGAAATTGGTCTTCATGTTTCTGGAAATGGGAAACAACAACCCTTTTCTTTGTTCCAGAGAACTAGCTACAGCTTACCTTAATAACACCTATATGATGCTATAATCAATCTTCATTCTACATTCTGAAATCCCTTTAATTTTCTCCTTTTTTTCCCCTATTCCTTTCTTCTTCTAACACCTTGCCTGGCTGAAGGATATGTTAACTGAGAACAGACGTATCCTTTTGTCATTTACTTGGATCTAATAAGGACATACTCAGGGATTTTCATGGATCAATATGCAATGATGATTCCTTTTTATGTAACCTTGTTCTTAGCATCAATGTTTCTTATTTGCTTGCTTCTCTAGATATACATAAAATATTTTAAGTTATTTTGATATCTGTTAGAATCAGACAAAATATTGTTCACCATACCTTAAAGAAAATATCTCTATACTTTGTCTTTGTTTGCTGTATGGCAGTAGATTACATAGTTCCTTTCCTAAGGTGCCTTTGCTGCAAGTCTTCATAGTAAATGGCTTTAATTTCTTACAGCCTTGTCCATGAAAATGATGTCTATCATTCAAAATACTATTTCTGTTTCTAGAGTGTATTGTTATTTTTGGATATAATGTATCATGCATATTTGATTATTATTATTTGATTTTTGACATACAATACATGTTGTAGAAAATGTAAAGTTTAGTGAAGTCAGAGTCAGTGTATATCCATTATCAGAGAAACATGGGCTTCCTTTTATGTATTGTATATCTTATCTATGACAAAATCACAATTGAGATATCAATAAAAGCACAAATCTACTACACATAATGCATAATGTTAACAATGAAACATTCACCTGCTAAAAGAGCACTGATCAATATCCTACAAACTATATATATAAATTGTAATTAAATTTAAATCCTGCCAATTTCTAAGAGCACATCTTTTATAGCATGGATTATTTTCAGCAAAGAAATATCACCTGCTCTGGCAATATTGTAGCTTCATATAACAAAGATGTATTTTCTGTAGACCCCTTTGGGCCAGCATATAGCAACCATTTATTCCCAGACAATATTCTACACAAAATGTCCTAGTAATAATTATTTGGTGGTCTACTATAATGTAACATATTTTATAGTGTAAAATATGGCAATGAAATGTGAAAATATTTTTGTTAATTAACAAGTAATGTAAGAATATGCCTTTTAGCCACAGTAATGCAGTGTAACTGAATTTATAATGTAGGTATTGTGTTTGTAGTATTTTGCTCATAAAGAAAATATACCTGTTGAGATTGGCCTAAATGCACTTTAATAGATTGTGTTACTTCATGGAAATGTGTCAGTCATTTGGAGAAGTGAAGGATGGTGATGAGGCTGATCTTCCTTGACAGTTGCATCACTTCCCAGTTTGACTTTGAAGAGATGTTTTGCATGGAATAAGGCCCCCCTTGAAATCCTAAAAATACAACATCATACTTATTTTGATCTAGCCATAGCTTTATTCTTCTCCTCTACAAATGTAATTCATTTCAATGTTCCTTCAGAAATTGAATGTATGCAAGAGTATTGTCAACTTTGAAGCTGGCCTAACTGGGGCCATTTGGAGGCTTCAATGTTGCCACAATGGTGCTGAGGGATAGAGAAAGGGGAATAGAGAAACCTGGTATTTGGAACCAAAATAAAATAGTTTCTCCTGGGAACCAATGCAGTGAGAGCTCCTTTTATAAAGCAGGCTCATTCAGCAAAGAAATCTGTCTTCTTTATCATAATTTCATCCAGTGTCCTCTGACTTGAATAATCCTTCATGTTTTACATTTTCTGTGAGGAATTAAATGACTAATTTTGTGGAGGATTAGGCAACTGTGTTTGTGTGTTTCCGGCTAATTCATCTAGAACAGGGGTGGGCAATTACGGCTCCTTCATGACTTGCGGACTTCAACTCCCAGAATTCCTTAGCCAGCTTTGTTGGCTTAGGAATTCTGGGAGTTGAAGTCCACAAGTCATGAAGGAGCCGTAATTGCCCACCCCTGACCTAGAAGATTAGATAAAAATGAACTGTAAATATGCCCCATTTATTAAAGCTTTTTCCCCGGGTATTCTCTATAATTATATTTAGACATAGAGTAAGGAAGCATGGTCCATACCACTGAGCAATTACCTAATCTTTTTTGCAAGGTGATACTGTCACATCTTAATTGTCCTTCAATTGACATAAGCATTAAAACAAAAATGTGTGAAATAAGTTGTCAGCTTTTCCTCTGGGTTGCAGTTGATACAGTACAAACTGGTAAAAAAATGCTGTTGCTTCTTTTCAAATGTAAGCTGTTCTGCTCCAACTTGATGCTAACTGATACATTAGCCTTCAGCACCTATGATGCAGACACCATGGCTGGCAGGTATAAAGTATGAAGTTCGCTCCATGTGAAAGAGGACTGGGCTGAGAAAAATCTGATCCAGTGTGAGTCCAGTGTTAAACTATGTGGACTTGCTTGCATTTGTTGTGAAAATAAATAGTTACATTTTGTGAGTTGAATTTCCCTATACTTGGAGCCTGGATCTAGATAAGCTCTTGTAATAATAGTGGGTCTCTATGAATCTATTCATTTTTAGGCCATGTCAAGAGAGCCTTGTTTCTAAATATTCTAAACAATTATTCTTAGAACAGATTCTAAGTAGAAAGCGACCTTAATTTTATTCTAAGTAGTAGCTGTGATCTAATGCAACACATAAAATATGTGGAAATAACAGGATACAGTTACCATAATTCTATTAGAATCTGGAAATTGCCAGAAGTTTTAATACAATGACACATTTTTCTACAAAAGGAAAAAGTCCTAAAAATAATGAGGAAGTTATAAGATGAACAAAAATGATAAATGGGCCAAATATCTTCATAATACCATATCTAGGAGGAGGCAAGCTTGTTTTCCTAAAAGCATCCAGGAAGCTATACAAATTAAAAAATAAATAAATTCAGAATTGGAAAACTTATCCAAAGAGATTCACAAGGAGCACAAACTCTAGCAACCAAAATTTAAGATGACAATAATGAATAAGTGTTTTAAAAATCATATGGCAATAAACATAAATAAATTCAAAGCAGAAAGCCAAGCAATTGGTTGTTAGATAACAAAGGCATGCAAAGGATACTCAGTTATGATATGGAGAGTGCAAAGAAACCAAATGATTTATTTGCATCTATACATATTATAGATAGAAACCTGACTCAGTATTCTGGAGAAGGAACCAGAACAACTAAAGCAAACTGAGATAACAAGAGGTTTCACTGAGATGGGTGAAATAATTCAAGTCCCCTGATACTTGACAAATACGTTTTCAAGATTTTTTTAAAAAATTCAGGGGAAAAAAAACCTATTTGAACCAGGTAACTGAGTAAATAGGAAAGAATTACATAATTAGTAACTGCTCCAAATTTTCATGCTTTTGTGCTGTTTTTCCCCATGAAGACTTACATTTTCCCATAGTCCCTCAAACTGTTCATTGAAGGCAGATGCATATTGACATTCTCTATGTTCCTCCTCTGAGATGCTTCCTTCCTATCCTGTCATTAATTAAACCATGACAGAGGATTCTAGACATTTTGAGAGACTATATATACAAATCTCATAGCAGCAAAATTGTATTAATATGCAATTCAATATGTAGATATGGGAGTTCAACTATAGCGTTATTGCCATTTTGAATTAATAGTTGTCTCCATCTCTGTTTTAGGATTCATGATACTGACAGGATCAGTTGTCTGACTAATATCAGTTGCACATGACTACTGTATATATCAGTATATACTGTATATGCATATATTCCCTCTTGCAAATTAGTTTTAAGAATTTTTCTGCAAATTTACCATTAATGTAGATTTCATCAGTATCAATAATAGATATAATATTATTTCTTTAATAGTGCTATGTGGTACTATGCTTTGATATGTAATGAAAAATATAACTGACAACATAAATCACATTTTAATTCTAAATCAGAGAAAAATGATCAAGTTAGAGATGTTCAGTTGTAATTCATTAGAAGTATTAGCAGCAACTTTCATTATTAATGCTGTAATAAATCATAGAATTAAATATATCTTATCATAAACTTTGTTTAGATAGATGATTAACCACTTCAAGTCTTTATAGCTTAGGAAACTAAAATGAAACAGAAGAAAGATTTATCAATTTCTGCCAGTCTAGTGATTCTTTTCATTGCTAATAAATCAAACAATCAAAATAGTGCCTATACACATGAACATAACCAGATGGAGGATACAGAAAATTGTATTATTGGCGATGGAAGATAAAAGAGTTCAGTTACAGCAGCAAATATGTGGCAAGGAATGATTGTGCAACGAATCACAAACTGCTAATGTGCAAGTTCCAAATTAAGCTAAACTAGAAGAAGAAAACCAACTTGTTTTCACAGTACAAATTTGAATATTATACCCACTATTTTCAAAGAGAACATCATTGCTTTGAAGTTCTGAACCTCACTTATTGGGAACCAGAAGAATTGTGGAATGAAATCACAGTTGTTAAGAGGGTACATGTAAAAAGAGATTGCCAAGGATCAAAAACAAAAGAGAGCAAGCCTGATTCAGAAGAAAAAATATTTTAAATGATTTATTTGATTTTGTGATTGTTCACTGGCCAGTCACTTGTTCAAGAGGGACAGCTATACAAATTGACCATACATAAGTAAACCATAAAGAAGAGAAGATGAAACTAAGAAAGGCAAAGATCAAAGGAAGGACATTTAATAAGCAATTTTAGAGAACGATTAGAAGAGACAAGAATCAGTAATATTATAATATCTATAAAGATATCAAAGAATTGGAGCAGATTGGAAAAGCAAGAAAAGTTTTCCAAAAGATCTCTGAACCCTGCAGGGGGATTCACCCTCAAATTGGTTAAGGGATACCAATGGCAAATAGTAACTGATTTAAAAAGAACCAATATGAAAGAAGTATACTGAAACACCATACAGTATTGATAGCAACATCCAAGATTCCTCAGAATATATTCCCTAATCTAGTCTAGTCTGTAGAAGATGAAATTAGATCAGCACTCCAGTAATCACCAAGGCTGCAATAATTCATGAAATACCTAGAGAACTGTGACAAAATATAATCAATATACAGGTGAAACTCAGAAAATTAGAATATCATGCAAAAGTTCATTTATTTCAGTAAATGCAACTTAAAAGCTGAAACTAATATATGAGATACTCATTACATGCAAAGCAAGATAGTTCAAGCCCTGATTTGTCATAATTGAGATGATTATGGCGTACGGCTCAGGAAAACCCCAAATCCACAATCTCAGAAAAGTAGAATATTGTGAAAACGTTCAATATTCTAGGCTCAAAAGTGTCAGATAATTAAGCCATAACACCTGCAAAGGGTTCCTGAGCCTTTAAATAGTCTCTCAATCTGGTTCAGTAGGAAGCACAATCATGGGAAAGACTGCTGACCTGACAGTTGTGCAGAAAACCATAATTGACATCCT
>JAEANM010030144.1:0-10061 GCA_017656035.1 Myanophis thanlyinensis | reverse complement strand
TTTTATTGCAAATAAAATCTTGCTCCTCTCAATTAATTTTGCCCCTTTATAATATTCTAATAATACCAATAATAAAACTAACATACTTTTATCCCATTGTAATCATCCTTCTATTACTTATAACATTATTATTCATATGCATTACCCTACATATGTTATGAAGGTCTAATAATAAAATTCAGATTCATATTGCAATCTTATTTAATTTCCAACATTACCTAATATCATTTTTATATTAATCACCGATTTCTAATATCCTTGATCACACACATTGCAATTTGTAACTTTATAAATCTAACAATATTATGCATATTCATTTTAATTTACAGTTTTTCTTTAGTCAATTCTTAATTTTTTTTCTAATAATAGCGCTAGTAAAGGTAACATACTTTTATCACATTCTAATCATTTCTCCATTACTTGTAAAACATTGTTAATCATATGCTGCAACATTCATATATTACCAAAGTCTAATAATAAAGTTCATATTCATTTAACAATCTTGTTTCCAATGTTACATAATGTCATTTTTATATTAATCAACAATTTCTAATATCCTTAATCACACACATTGTATTTCACAGACTTTGTAAATCTAATAGTATTATGCATGTTAATTTTAATTTATATTTATCAATTCTTAATTATACTTTCCCCTCTGGAATCTAATTAAATATTTTATTTCACCCTTCATTCTATTTCACCCTTAACTATTAAGTGTGCTCCTGCTGCCTCCCCCCCCCCCACTTTTCCCCTCCCTCTATCCATCATCCCTTGTCCTCCTTAGTGTTTCAATTATAAATTTTTTGGCTTGACCTAATTTCCCACATGTCTGCTCTTGTTCCTTTCTCTACCCTGTCCCATTGTTCATTTTCTCTAAAATCTATTCTTATCCCTATCTCCTTTCCAACCGCAATGGCTGGATTCTTCAGTTTCAGATTCTTTTTTAATGCTCCTGTAATACCCTCTCCTTGTCATGTTTCATCTATCATTACTTTCAAGATTGTCCCCTGGAATCTGTGTTTTAAATCCTTTTGTACTCCTAGTTGGTTTACAACTTCTGTTTCCATATCTGCTTTTTGATTTATTTCCCCCTCTTCATCTTGTGTATCTTGACTGGTCATCTCTTTATATTATACAGTTTCTATTTTTTCCTCTGTAGTCTCCGATTTGTCCTTTAAATCTTTGCTTCCTGTTTTCCACCATTCTCTTACCTCTCGAATTAGCAATGCAATTTCCTCCCAGTTCTTTATTTCTTGTTGAAGCTGTTCATTAGATTCTATTGTATCCATCTTCCATCCAGTGGTCCAATCCACAAATGCTCAAATATTGTTGTTCAATTCAGTTATTAAATTGAGTCCCAAAGGGTCCAAAAATCTATTTAATCCACTTTTATGGCTCAGTCTTTATATTAAATAATATCAACTTCCTCACAGGGTAGATTTTCCTTTCTTTTTTGATCTTTTTAGGTTTCAGATGTAGTATATTTCTTTGGGCAGCAGGTGGCAGTGTTAAGTCCAATTCCAGTATTTAATAGTTTTTTAATTTTTTATGTCCTTCCCCATGCTTCCAAAGTATTGATTTTTAAAATTCATGATTCCAGCACCAAGTGCCTATTCACAATGACGCTTCATTCAATTGTAAGAACAAATTTCTTTCTATGTTTTTAGTAAATTGGTGCCTTCCCCTTTAAATCTCTCCATTCTTTTGGGGGCTCTTTTTTTTCCTCTCCCCTTCGTTAGTTCACTGCTTCTTCCAAGATAATTGGAGACACTTTCTTTGAATAGCCTTTTGGGGTTAAGCTCAGAATAGCAAAAATTCTTCTCACCCAGCTCCAGGCGTTGCTCACCATTCCTCTCCTGCACAATGCTGAGATGTCCTCATCAGTTGTCACAGCTATGGGCAGCCAGTTTGGCTGCTTCTTCATCCTGCTGTGGCATAAAGGGAATCATGTCTGGGGGATCACTAGGAGAGTTGCATACTCTCCCTGACCACACCAGGTGCCCCTCCTTGGCTTCGTCGCCCCTCCAGGGTGACTTTTGGCCCCCTAAGGGGCCACGAGCAGGAGAAGGCTAGAGTAAAGGCGAAGCAACCCACCTTTGCTTCTAGGAGTGCTGTGATGTCAAGTGGAAGTCCGACGTCAACTGGAAGTCAAGCATTCTTGTTTAAGTGTCTATGATACATTTATGCTATTCAATTACCTTATATATATCATGGCTCAGTGTCTCCACAATGATGTCATCACCTGACTGGTCAATATGGACTACAGGACTCTTGAGTTTAACTTTATCTCTGAATAATTCCATTATCTTTTCTGTAATTTGTCCAGAACCTCCGATAAATTTTCTCTCCTAGGAACAAAAAAGATATTAGCAAAATAAGGAGACAGTGTTGAGGCATATAACTAGTACAATGTAGCTGAGAGTAAGATATCCATTAAATAAGATTTTCAAATAATCTTAGCAAATTAATATGAGAAAATATTTTAAGGGACTGGACCGTAAAATATAATTCTCTAGCTATACTAGAGGAATTACAACAAAGAAGTCCCAGCTGGCTGTCAGTATTTATCTTGTATTTTATTTTTGCTTTTATTTGGATATGATTGTTTTTGATATTTTTGATACCACCTAGAGTTCTTTGATGGAGTAGAAAGAAGTATGGTTGGCAAGTAAATAAATATGGAATTGGATATGGTATCTGTTAAACAGATGAAAAAGTATATGTTTAAACCTATAAGGGTGAAGAGTTATTAAATTTGTTTATACATGTGATGAAGATTGGTGCTCACTTCATATATTTCTTTATTATATTATTTCTCTTTCTTTTCTTTCTCCCCCCCCACTGCATTTTCTATTCTTTTTTTCCATTCTATTTTCTATCTCCACATTTAGTTTGCATTAGTTTTTACTGCTATAATTGGACACTGGCTATAACCATGGAAATTAAACAATATAATTACTATACTGACACAGCCATGTTGTTCTGTATAGACTAAGGGTGAATGGAATAAGGGTTCTTAATAATAATAATCTAATTTCAGGAGAAATCTAAGAATGTTGCTAATAAATAAAAAAATCATTAATTATTCCAGATTGAGATGTCTGCAGGGGGAAGCCAATGAAACTCAAAATAGCAGTCACCATCTTGACTTTCTTGACCACCCACAATGGACACCCATGTCCACAACTGAAAAGCTATTCTAACTTTTTGGAAAGTATTCTTTGTTATGCTTTAAAACTTCCCATATAACACATATGCAGGATTACATTTATTCATTTTGAACTCTCAAAAGGAAGGACAAATGAATCACTTGCTTTACCTGCCCTCCATTGGTTACAGTAAAAATCCTGGTGGTTCCCCCACATAGCTTCACATACCACAGGAACCAGAGAGCAGAGACTTCATGTGTCTCCGAAGTGACATTGATGTTGACAAAGATTGTAGCGAAATCCCTGGCAGCTCTGTATATTTATTCAAAGACAGGCAGAATACATTAATTTTATCTTGTTAAAAAAATGAAATAAAATGGAAAATCATAAAGAGCGCATTTCCTTAGTTTGACAAGGAGAGATAAGTTACATAAATGACTGTTTCCTTTACTTGTGCACTGTTTCACAGTATATTGCTGTTACTATATCCCAAGATGCTCCCATTTTGCTAAATGATTCAATGCTTCGGGATACTTAAATTGCAGCAGCACAAGACATCATGCAGTAGATAGTATCCCAAACTCATGCTCCTCTGAACAACTGGTTTGTGTAGTAGCAAGTACCTGAAAACAATGGATTCTCCATATACTGTATATTCAATAGCTGGAAATGCAATGCTTTTTGCTTTGGGGTACATTCTGTTTTATATTATTACCAAATAATCATTCTTCTTTTTCCAAATGGAGCCTTATTAACCTCATCATGAATATCATTAATAGGTGAAAACAATCATTGGCTTCTTCTTTAATGGGTAAAAGAATGACAGTAAGAAATCTGCCATCGTTCCTGCTGAGAATGCCTCTATTGGAATAGTGTGATATTTATTCTAGCACCACCAGCTTCTTGGTCTTAATGATTTTTTGAACATGGCATGCTATTCAAAGGTCAAGTACAGCTTACACCTCCACTGAAAGTTCAATAACTTGATTCAGACAATCCTCCAAATTTCATTAGGATTTGATTATGATTATAATTTTCCATTTCCCTTCTATTTTGCTCCACAGTTGCAAACTGAAAAAGTGATAGCAGCTAATGGTTTCTGATTTTCTAATAAAAATATGTAAATACATTCAGATATTATGGCAGCTTTTTATTTCAACTTTGAATCAGTTTCAAGTCCTCAGGATTACAAATCTGGAGAAGCCTTCAATTTTTGCAATTTTTCCTTCTTCACATCAATCACAAGTTGAAAACTTTTGGCAAAACAAAATACAAATCATGGAAGGAAATGAAAAACCATATGTGACTATCAGGGGAAAGTACCCTTAGACAGAGCGTGCCTTCTCTGTGCTTGAAACATGAAGTATTTCAGAATAAACCATTTAATCCTACTATTATTACAAAGGACTACAAAGTGGCTATGTTCAGAATGTGCATAACACCAGCAAATCGTAAGTAATTACAATATTAAGTAATATTGTTATTTCTGATCAAAGCTTTGATATCAATGACAACAGTTTGAAATTCAGTAGCTAGATAGATACATAGAAAATCCAATTTATTTTATTGAATAAAGGTATATTATAAATTATTAAGTGCTGTTTCATTAATCAGGAGTTTTCCTTCTTCAGTGACAGACCAATATGGTTCCAATGTTATCATCAGTGCTTCTTTTGTTTTTTAGTATTTCTACAACCACACAAATCCAATTTATGCATTCAACTGAAGATGCACAGGCTTCCTTTAAACTGGAAGCAGAGCTCACAAGCGTGGAAATGCTAAACTCATCTGATTTACCCCACCTCCCATTTAAATTTGTTCTAACATTCTAACATGACTGGAGATATGACTGTAATACAATTGGTTATCTCCTATTTGAGAAAAAAGAGAATATAGAAAAACCAATGAAGCATGTAGCACATACAGTGAAATTATTATAAATAAAGATGGATGACTTACTTTGTCCAGCAATGTTTGTCAATGAATTGTTTCATTGAAATTTTGTCCAACTCTTTCGCATGTGGTGCATCCCATGGTGCTTCAGCAGGAATCTAAAAATAAGCAAAGTGTTGCAAATATACAGTTTATTTGCTGATAAAGATGGGGACTGATTTTCCTTTTATGAATCAATAGGCTCAAGCCATTGTCCTTGCAATATGGTTATAAAAACAAACAAACCCAATCATGTTGCAAAGTTAATTGCCTATCTATGCTTTTTTAAAAATGGAGAGAGAGAATATTGCATATAAAATGAAAAAAATTGTAACACAACTGTTTTAAAAAAGGCACAATCATATCTTCAAGCTAATCCATATTTGTAAGCAACTTGTTCATGCATTGCAAGTGACATCAGGACTTCAACCCACTAATTGGGGCCATATAATTCTCTTTCCAATATTGAATTAAAAAAAATTAGCAAAAAGAAAGCATGAAAAATCTATTTTCATTGTCCATCAATATCCCTGTAATAGATACTTACTGAATAAGATTTGTATATTCAAAGTACATTTGTACATTCTAGAACATAAAAACTTTAAGACACTACAAAAACCTATACTTATTGAAGCATATTTTCATTGCATCTGTAGTGATTTTCTCATTCCTTTTCTGTACAAATATAATTGGTCCAATGAATCTGAAATAAAATGCTTTATTGATTGAGCTGTAATCTAAGATGTACTGAAGATGTTTGATAGTGATACTAAAATAGTTTCCATAGTTTAGACAAAACAGTGGTATCTAATTTTTTTATTCCACTCAGTTTTTAAAGTATGTATATCAGACTGAATTAACAATGACAGTTATTTAGAAAGACACTTTTTTTTTGTCTTGGAAGATTTTTTGTCTTGGAAGATTTAGTGATCATGCTCTGTGAAGCTAAAAATCCACTTAATTGGTAAATTTATATCCAATCAAGGATCTTGCTGTAATCAATACGAATAATTGCTATGTCCAATGGAGATAAATGTTTTGGGATATATTACAATATTACATTTGCAAGAGAACTGCATCTATATTTAATACAAAGTATACCGTAGTTTAGTGTTGATTACAAAAAAATCACCTATAGTTGAATTTTTTGTTATTTTATAAATACAGATAGTCCTTGCTTACTTGGTCAGCTTTAGTCAATGATCATTTGAAATTGAATGATACTGAAAAAATTATTTTATGCGCCCATATCTATGAAGCAGCATCTCTCAGCCATGTGATTACCACCACAGTCAGTTTTTCCTTTGCCTTATCTGTTTTTCTTCCCCCTCCCTCTAGGATGCAGGAGGGGATTACAAGAAAATCAGAAGACACACAATGGGAAACATACATTGTAATTACTTCAGGCTGTTTGAATCATGTGCTTATGGCTGCTGGCCCCAGCACATTGCTTTCAATGTGCATTCCTCACTGTGTGCCTGCTTACTCTCTTGAAATCCCTCTCTTTACAGAATAACAGAGTTGGAAGGGACCTTAGTTCAACCCTCTGCTCAACAGGAGACCCTATACCACTTCTGACACTTGGGCCTCACAAGATCCTTTTTTGGCTGTGACTTTTTCAGCAACCCTGCCAGTGAAAACGAAACTTGGGAGGACCGCACATGGGAGAGCCACATGTGGTCCTCCTGAGCTCTGTTTTCAGCTGCAATGGCTTTCTACAACCCTCTGCCAGTGAAAACAGAGCTCGCAAAGGCCATTTTTGCTGACAGACATACAGTGGACCAGTCCTCCGCTGTTTCCAGGGTGGCCCCACAGGCCAGATCTAAGCTCTCCACAGGCCGGATCCGGCCCCCAGGCCTTGACACCCCTGAGTGTTGCCTATTCCTGCCAGGTCAGTACCAGCTGCAAATTTGATGAGTTCCCCTTCTACTCCCTCATTTAAATCATTTATGAAGACATTGAAGAGTACTGGGCCTAAGATGGAACCTTGTGGTACCCCACTGCTTACTTCCCTCCATGAAGACGTAGTACCATTAAGGATTACTCATTGAGTATAGTTTGTCAGTTATAAATCCATCTGGTGGGGATTTTATCTATTCCACTTTTTTCAAGCTTACCAAGAAGTAGGTTGTTGTCCACTTTGTTGAATGCCTTGCTGAAGTCTAAGTATACTATGTCTATAGCATTTCGCTAGTCTACTAATTTAGTTACTTTATCAAAGAATGAAATAAAATTGGTTTGTATGATCTATTTATAACAAAGAAAGCTGACTCCTAGTTAATACTTTACCTCCTCTCCAATGATTGTAAATACAAACATTAACTCCATTCTTGTTAAATTATCCCAGTTCCAGGATGGCATTTCAAAAGGGTGCGGGAGTGGTTAGGAGCCAAACAAAATTGGAAGGTGTAAAAATGATTAGTCTTGTCAGTTTTGTGCTGGCTATCCCAGTGCCACAGAGATGAGCATTTCAAAGGACCAGGGGATGAGGAAAAGGGAAGCATAATCAGGATAATTTAGTAACCAATTTGCTTAGTGATGGAGTTGCTGGTCCCAATTATGGTTACTAAATGATGATCACTTGTATAAATATCTAATAATCTTCCTATTAAAAAAAAATAGAAGAATGGATGTGCTATATCTTACAGAGAAGGAAGAACTAATGTGAATCTCTGATATATATATAATCCTCTATAAAACTATATGGGACATTATAAAATGTCTGTTAAACAAAACCTTTTCACTATAAAATTGGAGATTTTAATATTTGCATTAAAGGTAGGTTAAAATATTTCTGCTTCTTGAATACTTTTTGTGAGTGACATAACATTTTTCCATGTAAGTTTTGATGAAACAATGCATATTTTTATGTATTGCCTCAGTGAGTTGCATACATACTCCTTATTCCCAGTATACCTCATTTCCCAGCTTATCCATTGTTCTCCAGAAATTGTTGTAATCTAGATATATGAAAGGGTTCCACGTGGAAGGAAAGATATCATACATTGAATAGGAATTTCCCTAAAACAGAAAAAATTAAGAAGATATAACTAAATTGTTGATTCTTTCCTCTCATATTAATCTTAAATTTCCATATGTAATGATTATTTTGTAATTATAGCAATTGCAGTCAAAAGTCTGTTAGAAATATATTCAGCAGCATTGTATATGAAAATCTAGAAATGAATCTCACACATAGATACTAAAAAAATGAAATACAGATCTTGACTTCATTACCTTTCTTTTCCAAATTGAGAAATATAAATATAAGCTAAAGCGCTAAGAAAAATTTCAACATTAGCTTCAAATGTTTCTTTTACTGCTGCCCTTGTAATTAATTTTATTATCATTTACTTTTATCTGTATTGAAGAGAAAGACGTACATTGAAAAAAAAAGTATTGAACCCTCATGCAGTTGTTATAGGAATCAAAATAAGTGTGACCCTTTGAGTATTACCATTGCTTCAGAAAAGTCAGTGCATTAATACATGTCTGATCATAAAGCAAAACTCTGATTACATATTTCTCTCAAAGAGAGAGAGAGAGAGAGAGAAATAAAATATGAATCATGTAATAATAGCATTTTGCTTTATGATCAAACATGTATTTACATTACAGATAGTGCAGTTCATCAATGCCACCCTACAATTACTAGGGAATTGGAGGATAGAAACATCCTACACTTGCTGTTGAGTAGAAAAGAACAAAAGAGTAGACAGTTATACAAATGGCTTGAGACAGAATTGCTGAAAAGCAAAACAGAGTTCTCTTTGAGGATTGGTCAGTTGGATAAGACAATCTGATATAGATTTTGTAAATTTTGTAAACCTAAGCAATATTTTCCTTTCTATTTTTCTCTCTATACTTTCCAGTTAATTCTCTTTATCTCCATCTATTTTCCTCTGTTCTTCCTTCCTTCCTTCCTTCCTTCCGTCCTTTCCTTCCTTATTCTTTGAAACAAAGGCTGTTGCTTCCCTCATGTGTTTAAAATCCTTTAAAGAGTGGTCTATACCACACTGAAAAATAATGTGACAGCCATTCCAGCATCCTTATGACATAAAAGTTCACCCAGCAGAGAGATGTATATACTAACCAGGGAAGCCTACAAATATTACATAACCTATGACAAAAGTGAATTTCCTTTTGCTATATGTCTTCAGATTTTTTTCTAGTGTTAAAGAACTGAATGTCTAGCATTTTATAAATTCTCATTCAATTCATGTTGTTCATGTATGAACACTTTTCTTCTGAGTCAAATGCAATTGCATGCAGGAAATGGAAATCCATCAAACTTCTATCTTCACTCATGACATCAATTTAGCTTAGCCTTTTCCAAATCAATGCTTTCCAGAAATGTTGGAATATAACACTCATCATGATGAAAGTTATAATCCAATAGATCTATCGTAACTATATAAACATATTACCAAAATAAATAAGGGTCCACTTATTCTAAGGATATAAATATTATTGGCAGAATTTTCATAAGGCTTTCATCCAAAGAAGCTTGGTCACATTTTAAGATGTTTATCCAGCTAAAATAAGTAGCAACCAATACTATTATCACAAACAAGTCTGTTGATTGTATTTTAGATAATAATCATTTTAAACAATGGTGTTATCTATCATGTTGCAGTTAAGTAGGTCTACTGTATCTAGCCTGCAAAAATATGGAAGAATTTTCTGTATCTCGCCAATGCCATCAAGTGGTCTTCTGGATTTTTACAGCCTGCAATTTAACTTCTCTTTCTTTTTCTACTCACAAATAAATCTATGAGTCCCAGTTCATAGTGGGACAGTGTATACAGGATGTCTTAAACTCTTATTATGGCTATTGTTGTGGGGCATTAATCATGCAACAGAAATCCAAAACCATAACTATTAAAATATACAGTTTTATAAGAAATGGTATATATTTTAACATAGTTTCTTTTGTTAAAACATCAGTGCAATCCTTCCTTTTTTTTTTTTTTTTTT
>JAEANM010030143.1:0-10061 GCA_017656035.1 Myanophis thanlyinensis | reverse complement strand
TGAAAAGTGAGTAAAAATGCCAAATCCAGTCTAAATATCTGGCTGACTATACAACCAATCATTATCAACATAATAATAATACTCCAATGAACTATTGTCTTGATCTGGCTTTTAATATTATTAAACAATAACATCTGCCTAATTCAAGTCTATGGAAAGGACTTAACAGATGGAAAAAAATATCAAATCCAAACTAAACAACTCACTGTGTGACCAACCAATAAGAACATAGAACTGAAGCATTTGCTGTTTTTTTTCTATTGAAAATAGTCCCTTTAAAAAAGAAAAAAAAGGAGATGTGAGCTATTTATAACTAAAGCTAAGTCTACTTCAAATCCAGCATGATCCCTAGTGACTTCATGAAAACATCCATGTCATTTGCTTGGAAATAATACCAACTGGTTTGCCCTTGGGTTCTTTTATTTTTTTTTTTTTGTTTACTTCACTAATTACAGTTCTAAAATTACACAGTATTCTCCCATCCAAGTACTGTTCAGGTATACCCTGCTTATTCTTAAAGCCATTTTTCATAGATTTTTATTCTAATCCATTCTGAATTTTCAAATGCACAAATCCCAGCCATTATTGCAGCATCCTCTAGGAAAAATCAATACAGGTATTACAATTTTTACACTGCAGCCCACATAAATAAGATGCCAAGTCTCTTTACACTATCTTACTAAGACACATGTTGAGTCTGTGGTTGGGATACAACTTGTATTTAGGACCTCTTAATTCATGTCTCAAAGATCATCTTCAATTAGGATTAACACTTGCAAAATTGGTTTGGATTTAAAAAAAACTAAGATAAAATGTTCTGGGATATTCTCAATCTTTGAATGCTAAGTGCATTTTAATCCTATATGTGTTTAATCAGAAAGCAAGTGCAATATTGCTCATTGAGGTTTCCCCTCACATACATGTGTACAGAAAGCACCTACTCATAATTCATCTTTATTACATGACATTGCTCATTGCCTGAGATATTGCTCCATGATAGATAGACCTTCCAAGATGAAATAAAATGTTAATTTCACTAACTTTATAACAAGACTTGTTTACATCATTTTGCTCTTCTCTTTATGAATTGTACATCTCATAGAAAAATGTCAGAAACTGCTTCAATAGATAACTTAATCTACTGTCACTATAAATAAGGGAATGCAGCATATTGTGTTGGTTGAGCCATCTTCTGGGTATTTATCAATACTTGCAAGAAAAGCAGAATGGTTTTTAAAGTATTTCTACCTATAAGGGAGCAGCAAAAAGTGGACTATGTTGCATAGGAATTATTTCCAGCACTGTGTGTGTGGGGGGGGGGGGGATGTGTCTTATAGGAAACAAAGAGAGAGAACCAAAATCTGAACAGCTTCAGCACTACATTCTTTGTACCTCTAGAGGCTCCTGTTAAAAATGGAGCAAGAGTTTGGGGTGTGTTAAGAGTGAAAAATGGCTCCCCAGTGCAGATAACTTAAAAGATGCTGAGACGACTAAATGAAATCTCAACTGCTCAGCATTCACCCCACCCCAATAAGTCTACAAAACCACAAGTTCCCTATAAACCAGACAAGAGCTTTTAAGGCAAAATAGGATCTATGGGTTATCCTATATTGCACTGTTCTGCTTAAGCCTATTTGTGATTCGGGTACAGACGATCTTTCCTTTCTTCCAACAGATGAAGGGCTTATCAAACTGCTGATTGATAACGAAGATGCTAGAAACCAAAAGCAGAAGGGAATTCGGGGGGGAGGAGGGATGGAATGACGGAGCGACGAGGCAAGCCATCGGCAATTTATTCTGCAAAATCCTTCGCTTTCTCGCTTTTAAGTTGGAGCAACTCACAGACGCTATTTGTCTTACGCGCCAAGTGAGTTCCCAGGCATCTCATATCATAAAACCACGTTCAAGCTGAAGTTACAGGTATCCGACTCCCAGCGGCCGAAGCCGGAGTGAAAAATAAATAAGGACGTCTCTCCTAGGGAGCGCGCATAGCTACACGCGCGCACACTCTCCCTTGCTCCCCCCCCCCCGCCGCCACTTTCCTGTCAAGCAGGTTCATGTCACCTGGACGCGCGTTAAGTCACCTCGACGCGCGCAGTCGACTGAAGCCCGCGCTGTTCGCGCGCGTTTGTGTGTGAGGACGCGCGTCCGCGGTTATGTAAGATTAGACTGGGGGGTGGGTGGGTGGGTGGGAGGAAGGAGGACCCCCCCCCCCAAAAAAAAATCCTGAATGGTTCTTTCTTTTTGCTTCAGCGCTGCCTCTCCAAGACGTTAAATCGGTAAGAAAAATAGCTCCACGGCCGCAGCAAAGAAGGTGCTGAAAGGAAGAATGCGGGCCAGTCCCAGTTTCGGAGAAAGGCTGCTTTGAACTTAAGGCGCCGGTTTTAGCAGAATAAATTAAAAGCCTGGTCAAATCCACGGAACTCGCTCGCCTTGGCTGTTTTAGGAAAGGCGGCTTATTTTTTTCCCTCCGGGACCAAAGAGGTCTAAAAGCGGCGCGTTTGCCCCAGACTGGCTGGCTGAAAACAGCTCGCCTAGAAAATCCAGGTCAAGCTCCCACGCGGATTTCCACCGCCGCCGCCGCCGCGCGCAAAGCTGTCACGTCTGCGGCAAATTCGGCTGCGGAAGGCGAACGATCCAAGCCGACCGACCGACCGGCCGGTCACAAAGCTGCCGATCCCCAGACGATGCTCTCCAAACTTTCCCCTCTCTCTTGGAGCGGCCAGGGGGACGGAAAGGAGCGAAGGCGAAGGGGCAGGCTAGCCAGTGGGGTGGGCGACGCTTCCGAAAGAGCCCATCGCTTTCCGCTGGCTCTCCGCCAGCAGCCCTAAGTTTGCCGCGGGCTACCCGCGCGGCTGTCCGTCCTTTCTTTTGCAGGCGAGAGGTCGAACTTTAGCTTGTCCGCCTAGTCAAGTTTTTTGCCCCGTGTTTGGTCCGCAGGAGCGGGTGCTGAAAGACAGGAAGACCCCCCCCCCCATCCCCACTCGCACTCCATCCAGACCCCCTGCCCATACAAGCCACACGAGCAAGAAGGGAAAGTCTCGGGCTCGGTCCGGGACCCCTTTTTCTCTCACTCACCTTCATTGGCCGGATATATCCGAGAACCGGTGACACCCTCGCAAATCCCAACGAGAAGCGAAAAGACGGTGAAATGTACAATCCCGGCCATGGTTTTTTGGTGCTAGCGCTGCTCTAGACTCCTCTATCCCAGTGGAATAAATGCTTAAATTGGGAGTGCAGCAGGCTGTAGACATTGCCAAGGGGGAGGGGGAGGAATCGTGACGTTCCGCCGTCCATCAACGCCGTTCGCCTGTCAGAAGAGCCGCTCGAGAGAAAAGCCCGCCCGAGCACGCCCTCTTCCCGAAACCACGCCCTCCGCGCTCCAAGACCCCCCCCCCTTTTCCTCCTCCTGGCTCTTCTCGTATTCCGAGCTTCCTCGAAAGGTGCAGAAGTGGCTGGCGGACGGTCTGCGCCTTTTTGTTGTTTTTCTCCTTCCTCAAGTAGGCATCGACTGTGATACTTTCTTGCCTCCAAGCTTAGTTCAGTCGACACTTTTTTTTCTCGTATTTTCCTGTCCGCTGACCTGCGAGCAGACCGCACTGACTGAACTCATTTGGGGTTTCCTTACCTCTCTCGGATTTTCTTTTATTCTCCCCTGAAATTCCTGAACAAACGAAGGAAATCCAGAATTTAAATGTCTAGCAGGGAAAAGCGACATGGGTTTCTCTGACAGAATTGAAACACCCTCTCCCCCGCACATTAGGGGGGAAAAAACCGTCATAAAAATAACAAAACGCGAGCTTGTTAAATTGAGGTTTACTGTAATTTCCCCCCCCCCTCATTTTTCCCTTCTTGAATGGCATTACAGAGAAGGAAGATTGCAGGATAATTTCGCGAGAGACGCCTGCATTGTGTGCGAACGTTTCATCAGACCGTGCTCTAGTTTTCAGGCAAAGGGGCTTGATAAAAAGATGCTCCAGGAAATAAGAGGAATGAAAATTTAGGGGGGCGGGAAGGAATGAGAAGGATTTCATGTCTTTAGATTCTAACCGCTTTTAAAAGTGGCCGTTTGTGAGAAACACCGACTGCCCACCCACGCACCCACCCGTGTTTTTGCTCGCCTAATCCAGTTGAAATAAATAAGGCATTCACGGGGATTGCGAGATTTAGAAGATCCTCCCCAAAACCAGGGGAGAACTTTTCGTAAATAGGACGATGGCAACAAGAAACAAGCCGCTTTTCGAAAATATCCTTTTTTGTGTGTATGTATGTGTCTCGGGGAGAAAACCTGGTCCTTTACGCCAAAGCTCCCCATCCTGGCAGCTCCACTCGGAGGGCACTCCTGCGAGATCACCGAATCAGCCTGCTGACTTTTTTATATACATAATGTATAAGCCGGACGGCGAGCTTATCCTTCCACTAGGGACGCTTAGTTCTTAGAAAGCAACTACTTTATGGCTCGGTCCCCGAGGTCTTCTACGCGCACCAGCAGCTTTCATCCCAAGTAAGAACGCATGTGGCCGGCGAAGATCAACGTTGCAAACAACCTGGTCTCTTTCAAGAACACCTTATTCGCTTGCTGGCTTGCTTGCTTGTTCTCGGGCACGTAGGGAAGCGGACTTCCCTTTTCTCGGCTATGCATTTAAGGGATGGACCCATAAACCCAAAAAAGCGGGGGGGGGGAGGGAGAGGGAAGAATTCTAAAAGCCTTTCCATTCCCCCGTTGCGTGTTTCCTCCGTAAACCAACAGCGCCACCACGTGGGTTGCGGCTGAGCGAAGAAGAGGCCGGAGAAGTTGGCCGGATGACAGAATGTGACCCTGAGTCGTCTCCCCCTTTCTTGTCCCCTAAATTGAATGTTTCAATGTCACCAAAATCAAATGAAGGAATATTTGTGAAAACATGAAAAAGTAATTCTTTGGGCTGTGACACACAACCTGCAAAATCTGAATTAATTAGCTCAATTACAAAGCACTGTATAAACTTTGTTCCCACAAACTCTTAATCTGACAAGATGATTAAAATACAGGGGAGGGAGACAACCCCCCCCCCCCCAAAAAAAAGTGGTGGGTGTTAGAGGCCTACAACTTAAGAAAAATGCAAATTGAGGGTGGTGATAAATTGCTCCATGAAGTTTCCCAAGAAGCCTTGTTAGAAAGAAGAAACTGGAAATAATTGCTGGACCCGCATTAAAATCTAGTTGATTTATGCCTCTATATTCTCTTAAGGCTCTGTTCTCTTCTGTTTAACAAATTCAACTGGACTTACCTTTGTTAGAAAATGTATATTACATCGAAAATCAAACTAGATCTGCAAAGACAAAAAGGAATCCAAGTTAATCATCACAATTCAAGGTTTAATATTTAAGTCAGAAAAGAACCCATTTTTCCCATCAGCCATTCTCAGAGAAGCTCTAACACATTTGTGAAATCTGACATCCACTGTTCCAAATTATGTTTGGTTTTGCTTTGTTTCTGTTTATCTAAGGTGAGTTTCTGTAATTAGAAGTGGGAGATCCAGAAATAAAGCATATTCACCTTGTGGTCTTTTTACATCCCCAGCAAAAAACAAACAAGCCAATTGGCTGTATAAAATTCTTTAATAAAAAATATGTTGATTTGGCTGATGGCAATTGACAAAGGTGTGGTTGAAAAACAACCCTAAATAGGAAAATGTAGGATAGACTCTAATTGCTATTATTAGAGTTAGTAACATCTACCACATAACACATGTTTACATTTGCCAGTCCTCTGCAACACACTTTAAAATTACACTTGCATTTTCTCTGTATGTCTTCACTATCTAAAGATTTTGTACATTTCCAGTATTTATTATTAATTTATTAATTTAATTTCTATACCGCCCCCTCTCCCGAAGGACTCGGCATGTATGGTATGTGAGTCTGTTGCTTTCAGTGTTGCATTCTTCAGTGTCCCAGCTGAATGTAAACTACTAGCCAATCAATGCTCATTTTTCTGTTTGAAACCACCCACCAGACCCTCCAGTGAATTAAAAGCAATATTATTTTTTTCACAAGAGACACAAATGTAGCATATTAGTAAACAAAATGACCCAGTCATACTTCACATGAGCTTGTGTAAAATTTTCTGATAATTTGTAATAGGCTTCTAACAGGCTACAATGAGGAACGTTTGCAAAAAATAGATACAAGTATTAAATGGAGATGCCTTAAAAGTTTATCATGGCAATGGATCTTCATTGCCAATCACAACACAGTGAAAATGGAATTCTAGCAAATCCTGTGAAATATAGCATCCCAGCACTTCATGGAATTGTAGCATGGCACATGCCAGAACTGAAAGCTTTTTTCCCCAATAACAAAGAACACAAGGGCATGTTACAAAACTTTGGTTAAATGCTAAGCTAAGGAAGTATAAAAGATAGTCTGTGCAACAAAAAGATAGAAAGCTATAATACATACAGGGATAAACTTCTACAAATAGTAATCCTTAACCTATGACCACAACTGAGACCAGAATTTCCATTGCTAAAGATGTGGTCTTTAAGGGAGTTGTGCCTGATTTTATTATCTTTTTTGATATAGCTATTAAGCAAATCACCATGGTCATTAAATGAATGATATAGTTGTTAAGTGAATCCAGCTTCCCTCATTGATTGGCAGAAGCCTATTGGGAAGTTTGTAAATGGAGATCACATCATCCTTTATGTATCCAAAATTTATCCAAATTTTGATCATGTGACCACAAAGATGCGGAATTATTTCAAGTGCAAAAATCAGTTTAAGTCACTTTTTTCAGCAACCATCATAATGTTGAATGGCTGTTAAATCAGCTACTTATAGATAGTACTAATATGTTTCACTTATTGTTGAAAAACAGCTAGAAAAAATGGGAAGATGTTTTCTAAGATTTTGTGATTGGCATTTTTGGAAACTTGCTTCATATACATAGTGTGTTGAAATTGATTGTAGGGGGGGGGGGCGAGGTGTCTAAGAACTAGTTGTGGGAGGATCAGCATCCACAATGCTCACAGTGTTGCCAAAGTGGTAAAGAAACTGAGCACATAAGAGTGATGTGAGACATGTTTCCTTCATACAGATCTATATCAGAAATTATTTTAGCCGGCAGATTATTTATCTACCCTCATATTGGCCAGGCAGAAAATATAATCTATTGAAATTAACTGGTCATACACTTTCCATTATAAAATGACCCCAAATGATATGATATAGTAAAAATAAAAAAATAAAAAAATAAAAAAGATTCACTTTGCAAAGAACATAAAATAAATAGTGAAAATGGGGAAGAGGAGAACATGAATTAAAGCAGCAGAAATTTAATTCAAAGCCTGAACAAACAAGTAGATCGGTGCCAAACGCTTACAAGAAAGATACATGTGCAATTTCAATTCTACATTTAAGGCATGGTTGTTGTTTTTTCAAGAATATCCTCTCTAGAATTGCTGCACAGTAAATCTCTGGCCCTGAATCTTAATCACAGAGCAGATACATAATGGCAGCTGTGATCATGCTGATTTATAACTTTGTGGCCTGGAAAACACAGTGCAAAATTATGAGCTGTGTGCAAATATGCACACAGCATTGCTGTGTGCACAAGTAATACAGGAAAGATAAGCCATATATAACGTCCTTATGTATTCTTCTCCCTATATTTTTCCTTTTCATGTTGCTAGGAGAGAGACGTTTCATTTTGCAATATTCCTGCAAAGGGGATGATACTATTCAAAATTGAGAGGAAGTGTAAAAGCAGCACAGAGCCAGAACAAATGCTGCTCCCTGAGTGACTATGTATAAAACTAGGTCAACAGCTTGTCTGACTGTCAGGAAGGAACCCCAATTATTAATAAAATAAAGCAGAGTGATGGAAGACAGAAGAAACCATTTTAAATTTTGACTTTAATATTTTTAAAATAACTGCAGTATATTTTAATTGTACTAGTTTGGGAGTTCATTTTGCATTTGTTTTTGTTTTTTTCTTTCTACAATTAGCTACCATAATTGTAAGAAAAATAGGTTTATAACAGCAGCAACCACCAAATAAAATCAGGGCAATCTTCCCTTTAAGGCTTGCTTTGGCAAACCATTATTCTAAGGATAAGTTTTAATTAAGGTCTGCAGTTTTTAGGTAAGATTTTACTACTGGACATACCATTAGATTTCAGCATAATTAAGCCTTGCAATATTTGGGGTAGTTGATCACTGCATAACAATACATCTTCTCTGTTCTGTGATAAGTGCAGGGGTGGTGATTGCTAAAACCAGAAACAGTTTGTAACAAAAGAAAGATCCAATCAATTTTGATGATTCTAATGATGATTTACCTGCTGAGATTTGCACCACTGCCTGTATGCTATTGTCTTAGCTATAGATCAGTCCTGGCAACCTAACTGTTCTATTGACTTAAGTTGTTTTTTTCTTTCTACCTATGTCATTAATTACTTCAAAAATATGGGTTCCTTAATTTAAAGATGGGAAGCCTGGAACAAAAACACATTTCTCTGTGTTAAATGTGGAGTAGGGCAGCTAAGGGCTTTGTATTTTTCTTGCCATCCTTGATGTATAAGTCATTCGTCCTAGATGCCCTCTGAAAGCATCTTTGAAGCACCTTAATTTTATTCCTTGGCTCCAAAAGGCCTTTTACTACCTCTTTTGGAATGCACATGATTGCACCAAATGGTGGGTATTTTCTGAAATGCTCTAAAGCTCCTAGTTTGTTTTCCTCCTACTCAAAATTGCTCACATGAAATGAATGTAAAAGAAAGAAGTGGGGTAGTTTCAGAACACTATGTTTGATCAATGAACATGTTGAGCACTGGCTTGTTTGTGGCATGCAAATAAAATCATTATTTTCTCTGTTCCGTGGGTAGAAAGTTCTGCTGTAACATGACTTTCCTTTTTAAATAGACAACACCCCAAATATCAGCAGCCTCTGCCTTAAAGGAAATACACCTCAGTTATTATGTTTGCGTAGGTGTTGGTTGTTGATTATTTTAATTAAGGTCCTGCAATGGATTATCCACAATTACTCACTGGAGAAAATGAGTAGGATTTTTTTGGTTTTGTTTTGTTTTTATGGCTGGTCAAGGGTGTTCATGTGGAGCTTGAGTATCATGGGACAGCATCCAAGGCACATAAATAAAGATTTCTGTGCCTTATTTTAATATCCATGTACACTGAGAAATTTATTTATTTAGTGTCTGGTATGTCGTACATGAACCTGCAATATATATTAACATTTAACCTATATTAGTAAACACAATAAAATTATATATGTTAAAAAGATCTATGTTCTATACTAAATGGTCTAGACCATTAAAACACAGCATTGTTTATATTTTAAAAATCAGATACTGGACTAGTATATGCCCTCAGCTTACAGCCAGTCACAAGGGGCCCCAGAGTCACATTAAGGAGAGGATGCTATGTGCTATGTGATGCATTGATAAACACTTCCATGGCTTCTTTGATTTGTACGAGAAAAACACTGTAATTCATAGGCTGCCAAGATTAAAATTGCTGAATTGAAACTGTAATTTTTAATAGAAAAAGCTTTGTATACTTATGATAGGTATGTTGGCAGAAGTGAAAAAATAAGAACTAGTTAATGTAACTTCTAAATCTGCTTGTTTAGAAAGAAACCTGATTTTTTCCATGTGCAGTACACTATAGCTCAGAAGTTATTGCAACTGTTCAGTGAGAATTATTCCTAGAGAAATATGTATAGACCTGCACTTTATTGAACATTCTGGCGTCTTTTATACATTTATATAGTTATAAAACATTAAATACACAAGGGGATCCCTTAGTGAAGTGCTTAAACTGGAAATTAGGAAATTTGAGATGAGCAGCATAAAAGTTAATAAATAAAAGTTAAAAACTGCTAAAACAATTTAAAATCAGAAACATTCAATAGAACAATTAAAGATTAAAAAATCAAAATAATGATTGGGTAGCCTGATGGTTTTCTAATTTTAAATTGTTTTGGAAGTTTTTAATTTTTATTATATTGTAAGCTGCCCAGAGTCACAGTATCAGTGAGATGGGCAGCATAGAAAATAGAT
>JAEANM010030142.1:0-10061 GCA_017656035.1 Myanophis thanlyinensis | reverse complement strand
TGGGTTTTAAATTTATTTCTTTGTATTCTTTTGTATTTTGTATTGTATTTTACCTGCTGTGCACCGCCCCGAGTCCCTAGGGAGAGGGGGCGGTATATAAATTTAATAAACATAAACATAAACAAACATAAAAGAAATTCCTGATGTTGTTGTTGAAAATTATGAATATTTGTTCAAAAATGATACTGTGGAAACTGACTGGCAAGGATTTCTGGAGAAAAAATGGTGGACTGGTAGATTGACTCCTTCAACCTTCTCTGGAGGAAATGAGGATGTGAGATTACCCACATTGCATTCCATATGTTTGCTCTTCCCAAGGAGATTGCCAGGCAGTGGTCATCAGAGTATGGGAGAACTGGAAGCTGAGCTGAGGGAATTTGCTGTTCTTAGTCCTGCTCCAGACAGAACCTTCAAAGGACACTAAATTTGCACTTCCTTTGTTAACCACCTTTGGAAATTACCTATTAACTGTTTTAAGGAAGTTAAAGTGACAAGACTGGAAACATCACATCACTGTCTTCAATCCTCAGTCTAAGAAAATGAAACTGTATCTTTATAAACTTTAAGAATTCAAAGTAAACAGCAAAATATAAGAAAAGGTTTTAACTATAGAAAGTTTCAAATAGATTCAGAAAATGTAGGGAGATTTGACGTTGAAGATTGAAACTTGGGAAATTAATTTGAAAGAATAGGTGTATTTTTATGGATAAGGAAAATGTTTTTGATATTGGAGACATAACAACGGCATTCAGAGATTGTTGAGGAATTACAATGAGATTTTAAATCAACAACTTTAGTTTATACATTTTTGTGAAGACTCTGTTTCCAGAAGAGCTGCTACACCAGAAGATGCCATTATAGAAAATGTTCTGACATGGGGAAAAAATGTGAACAGGAATTTTTCTCTGATATACCAAAAAATAGTGGATGAGATTATAAAGAGTAAGATAAAAATTCCAATACATTTTTATGTAAAAGGAAGAAACATAAAATTGGCTCATTTGATGAAGGTTAAAATGGAATATGTTGTTATTTTAGGGGAATTCTTTCTGGACTTGCTGACATCTAGCCTGGAAAAAATATTATTATTGGATTTACTTGCAGTTAACATGGTGTTTACACATTTTTCCCCTAAAGTCATTTTATCTATCCTAATCTGATAGCATCTAAATTGGCTTGGTATCTAGCTGCCTTTGCATTTAAAGTAAGAAATTTTCTGAGCTTGTTCTCTTTAAAGGAGATATTGCCCTTCTTTGTCATGTTAAATTTCAGCCTTTTGTTTATACTGGGGTATAGGAACACTTGATGCCTTCTAAATAATATGGATTTGCTTAAAGTTAAGAATCAAACTGTTTATTTTTGTGATGAGGATGGGAAGTTGGTTTCCTACTTTTTTCCTTTTCACTTTTTATATTTTCTTCCTTTTTTGTTTTCTTGCATTTTTATTCTCTCTCCTTTTAGTTTATGTTATCTTTTATTATTTGTAATTAAAACGTTTAATAAACGTATTGTTTTTAAAAACTGGCTGGTTTTGTTCTTCTGTTTTAACTTGCTTGGAGACTCCACTCCAAGGTTCTACCTACTCCTTCTGCAATGGAATGTGTGTTTGAGTTGGTAGTTCCTTGATTGGGATATTGCTTACAGCTTGATTGTTAGTCTTGTATTGGGTGTCTGGTGGTTCCCTAAATTTGGCTGATGTCATATTACCAGTCTAGGTAACATCACTCATTTATAGTACAATATACTAGCTGTTAAATATAGCTTGTCTTATCAGTGTTAGTTGGTATATGCTTTCTTCTTTGATGGCACTTTGATTAGTGTGTTGTTTTTCCTTTGATTTTTAAAAAACAATTTAGCAATTTAGACTTAAATTTAGGAAGACTTATCATGTGTGTTTATTTGTTTGTTAAATTTATTTGCCACCTATCTGCACACCTAACTGCACACATTGTACATGGACAATAAAGGATTGAATTGAATCTTGCCAAGAGGGGGGAGCTACTCTAAGCAGCTTATAACAATAAAAAGAAAGAAAAATAAAAGGAATGCAAACAGAATAGAAGTAAAATAATAAAACAATAAAATAAATGAAGACAAAGTTACATAATGAGAATAACCCAAAGGTGCTTTCTCAAAAGGCAACTGGACTTGTTTTTCTTTGAGGGTGTTTCACTTCTCATTCAAGAAGCTTCTTCAGCTTTGACTGGATGGTGGAATGGAAGGATTTATATTCCTTGCAGATAAATGGTCATTTGCATTCTTTTAGAGAGCATTGAGGTCACTTGGAGGTTTATCTGTGTCCTCAGAATCACCTGTGTAGTGCAAATGGGGGTGAAGTTTTCTTGGAACCACTAAAAAGACTGTTGTGGAGCTGTGTTTTCTACAGGATGTTTTCTGCCCTAGTTTCCTTCATTTTTGAACATTGGCACAGGCTGTTGACGATGAGTCTGGACTGTCTCCACCACAAGTTGAAGTGCAAATGATTTCTGTAGTCTGAATTTTTCTGAAAATGCATTCGGACTCCCGCACCATTTTAGGATGTTCATCCCAAAGTGCACAGTTACATTTCTGTGGGGATTCTCAGTCATTCAGGTGCTGAATCGCTATTGGAGAGAGAAATAGGATTATGAGGCACCGAATAAGAAATTTGAAATAATGTCACTCCTGGCATTAGGAGACATGCTATGTAACGACATGGAATGGAAATGGAAAGTGAAATGGGGAAAAATAAAAATAAAAAATCCTATGCCAAAATAACTGAGTAAAAAAGAAAAAAAACATGGTTTCTTAGCTGGCTGGCATTACCCTTGTTGACCATAGACTTAAAAGTGCAGAAACTCAGTGTATTCCATCTTGAATTTGGCAGCAGCTCCACTGAACCCAATCAAAAGCATCAAATTTAGCAACATATTTACACTTTGTTAGATAGCATAATTAATGATACACCTCCTTAGTTTTCTTACTTTCTTCGCAAACTTTCACCTCAAATGTTTTCTGTAAAATTGCTATTCTGTTTTAGCAATTTCTTTTATAAAATGCAAAAGTCACATGTACTGTATAAAGCTTGAGTTTTCCAATTCTTCCACAGAAATGAACTTTGTCTCAGGAGACAACTAAAAGAACATCTTTCAGTTCCTTATGGAGGTCAGTACCAAGGACCTTTTATCTTTCTTAGAAATTGAAAGTGAAATGCAGACAGTCATTATTCTCTCTTTTCTTTTTAGAGCTGATTTTAATAACTACTTATGAAAATATCCATGCCCTGCCTTTTGTTTCATAGGTTCTCAGAGTGGCAGGAATTGGCTGGTTTGATCTAGGCTCAGAAATGCGATGAGCTTGGGCCTTACTAGAACTTGGTTGGGAGACTACGACAGAATATCTGGGCTGTACATATCTGAATGAAACAACTTTAAACCATTTGCATATTGTCAAGGAACTACGTGGACACAATCATCAAGTCACAAGGAGTTGCAGCAAGTTTTACTTTCACAACAGTAATGGAAGTATATACTAAAAGCCACCCCCTCTGAAATCTTCAAGACATAAATTAAACAAGCCACAAAATTAATTCATGAGATGAAAATCTTTCAAAAATGGAGAGAAAAAGCTCTGTAAAACAATACTTTCAATGTCATATTGCAGTTATTGTTATTATTTATCAAGAACTGGTGTCTTCAAAAAGTAAATTACTTTCAATTTTAAAATGAACAAAGTTTTAGGACCTGATGTCATCTTTGCAATGTATTACAAGTTCTCTGAAATAACTGATTAAATCGCTACCCCTGGGAATGAATGAAATTCCACAACAATCAAGGACTTCACATCATGGAAAGAAGCTTTTATTTCTGATTTATAAGGAAGAAAACGATCCAATCAATCAAAATGATAGAGCTTATTTTCTTATTGAATGTATTAGAAACTTTTTATACCAAACTTGCAAAGAGAACAAGTTATTTTCTAACTGAATTAATATATCATGACTAGATTTAATTTGTTTCAAACAGGGACAATATCATATATATTGTGAATGTTGTGATAATATAAATTAGAACAAGAAAAACAGATCTTTGTTAATTCAGAGAAAGCTTTTGATCATTTCGAATGGTCTTCCATACTAAAAACTCTGAAGAAGATAATTTTTACATGAATACAGAGTATTTAAAAAGAACCAGCTGATAACCCTGCATTGCCCAGGTATTTATTTATCCCAATCCTATATTAGACAGGAAAAGGAATTATATCTATAGTGTAAACATAAGGCACCTTTCTTTCCTCTTGCTTTGCCCTCTTTGTAACCTCGCACCCAAAGTTCCGTAAGGAAAGGCAAGAGGCTCACTCACCCTCTCATGAAAGACGCCCTCAGTTTATGTGTCTCCCACCGCCACATTGGCTTCCATGTCACATGATCTGACCCACGTAATCAAGCCTTTCACTGCTCCATGACCCACTCCATGACCCAATCACCAAGGCTAGCTCTGCGTTCTCCTGAGCTCCCCTTGACCCACCTCGATGAGCGCAAGCATAGACACACACATATACCGACACACCTAGGGGTGCTAGGGGTGTCTAATCCCCACAGTGTTCATTTCCAGAGACTAAATCACCTGTGTACCAAGTTTGGTTGAAATTGATCAAGGCATTCCAGAGTTATGCTGGAACATACACACATACATCCATTTATATATATATATAGATAAGACGATCTTAATATGTTGATGATTTTTTAATCACAAAAATCTACCCCAATGAAAGGAACAAAGCTGTATCCTGCCTTGTTCATTATTTATTTGGAAGATATATCAAGAAATGAATTTTCAGGAATTAAATGCTGCTCAGTAACATAAATTGCTGTTGTTGTAACATTATATGCTGTTGATGGGGTACTTATACTTACTAAATTAAAGGACACTTTAGAATTGATGACGGAATACGTATACCAGCATGGTTTGACTCCATGATATGAGATCAATAAAACTCAAATGCTGATGTAGCTTTATTGAAGAAGAAAAGCATCATTTGTACCAAATAATCAGTTTTAATTTTGATGCAAAAATGATAAAATATGGCAATTTATATGACAAATATAAGCAATATAAGCATATTTTAAAGTACTGTATATATTTGTTGGTACTCTCAAATTTTTAACCAATATGCCATTCAAAATGCAACAGACACAGATTAACTGACTATCAATGTTTGTATGTTTGCATTTTTGCAATTGGTTTTCCCGTTGGTGGAACATATTTTCATGGTATTTTGGTTAAAAAATTGAGGGTTGGCTTATAACTGACGTTAAGTCCATCCTCAGATAACTCAAACCCAATTTGTCTGTGCGGTGTATGGGGATGTTTTAGCACCTGAAATTCTTGAATTATCTGTGAGTAATTACAGTAATTATTCACAGGTCTATAAAAATATAATGGCAGATTTTTTTAAAAACCAAATTTTAAGATTATTATCTTTATTGCAAAGAATTTTAGCTGTTGACATGAATATTCTACTGAATCTAAATGTTCAATTTCAAATGATTTTAACAAAAATTAAAAACAAGTATTAAATAATAATAGAGACACGGAGAGCCAGTTGGTACGGTGGTTAAAGCACCAGGTTAGAAAACAGAAAATCTGAAGTTTTAGTCCTCCCTTGATTACAAAACCAGCTAAGCAACTTTGGGACAGTCACTCTCTCTTAGCCCTAGGAGAGGGATTCAAAACACAGTGCCAAGAAATATCCAGGGATTTAATCTATAAATTGTTAGTGAAGCTGAACAAGTTAAAAGTTGCATAATTAAATGGTATTACAATTTAAATACAATGATTGATATGCAAAAATGGGAATTTTAGTCAGAAAAATATGAAATTCACACCTTAAAGAAATCTGGTATAAAACGTCTTATTGCTGGTATGTCGACTGATAAAAGGATTAGTTCATTCTCTAAACATGGTTGAAATGTAATGCTTAGCTTGTGTTATTTTTCCATATTTGATAGTAATATTGTAAAGTTTTACAATGCTGGAAAATAATTTATATTGAATGCAACCATTTTAAAAGCTGAGCTTCCTTCCAACTGATTTTTGATTGAATATATTATTGCTAAACCTTGCCTTCCCACAAAACATATTGAGTAAGCCTATTTAGGATAACTGCTGCAAGGACACTCTACCCTTCCAACTGGAAAGTGTTCACAGTTTATTCTGAAAAAAAATAGCTAATTAAGCTTTTGGAGTATGTCTTGGTACCCAAGATAACTTCATATGTCAAAAGTAACTCTGACACAATTAAATTCAAGTGGGAAATCAGTTTTGGATTAAAATTCAATATATGGATTTTATCATATCTGATGTGACATTCAGATATCACATCATATCTGAAATATGGGTTGATCTTAACATAATCTTTAATAGCTCAGATATGCATATGTTATTTAGATATTAAGAATAAATTATAGTTTTTAACATGGTATTGTACATTCAGTTACTTAAAATTAATCAGTAAAATACTGAAAATGTTAACTGATTTAATGTTTGTAAACCCTGTTTTACTTTGTACTTTTTTCATCCTTTCCCCATTTTTTATTTCTCTCTGTGTGCGTGTTTTATTTTTTCCTTAAAATACTTAATAAAAATATAATTTAAAAGGCGAACTACTTGATGACCTACTTTTAAAAATTCATAAATAAGTACCCTGATTCTAAGGAATTGCAAAGGATCGGAGGAGCAATTACATAGTGCAGAGTCTGAAGCAAGCATGAGAAAGAAACCTCAAATAATTCTGCCCTGATTTTGTTTGTAGAATTAGAGGACAGAGGAAATTCAGACATGCTTCCAGTTTCTGTCAGTTAAGTAGCATTTTTTTTATTCCTTCTTGTAACTATTTCTTGACTTGGCTTTTCTCAAAGGTCTAACAGGAATTTACTGTCTCCTTCTATTTTATCCTAAAAACTGAGATAAAGAAATTTAATGGGGTATGGGCAAACTAAGGATGTCTTCTCTTATGCATACTGCAACTTACTTTTATCAGGAAATGTGCTGCAGAATAAACTTTCCCAATAAATCTGGTTTGCATTGCAATTTATCAGTGGTGTCAAACTTGATTTCATTGAGGGCCACATCAGGATTGTGTTTGACCTCGGTGGGACAGGATGGGCATGGCCAGTTCAATGACACTCATGGTGAGGGCACCTGTGGTGGCCCAAGAGCTCTACCAGCGAAAACAGGCTCCTGAACTCTGTTTTCACCTGCAACAGCTTCCTGCAACCCTCTGCCAGTGAAAACAGAGCTTGGGAGGGCCACCTGCAGCCCTCGCTAGCTCCATTTTTGCTAGTAGAATCACCATAGGCCAGCCCTTCACTGTTTCCAGGCCGGCTTCATGGGCCAGATCAAAGCACCCTGTGGGACAGATCTGGCCCCTGGGCATTGAATTTGACACCCCTATAATATATCCTTCCAGACAACCACCATGAAAAGACATGTTTATAACTCTGAAAATTATTGTAATATATACTGTAATATTTTTACTGAATTGAGTTTTAACTATGTAGTCTAAATTTGCTTTAGTGAGTAGTTTATGCTATCTAATGACAAGAAAAAAAAACAAAATTTGATGAAGGTATAGGTAGTCCTCAACTTATTATCAAAATTGAGCAGAAATTTCTGTGATCTTGCATAAGTTGAGTTGGACCTGATTTTATGACATTTTAAGGCACTTGTCAAGGAAATCACAGGACTGTTAAGCAAATCCAGCTTCCTCAATTGTGTTTTTTTTACTGCCTTGTTTTTTTGTCAGAAATCAGCAAAAAAGTTTGCAAATCATAATAAAGTGACTGCAATCAGGTGAAAATGTGAGCTGGTTGCCAAGTATCCAAATTGTCATCATGTGACCATGGGGATGGTGCAATGATTGTAAGTGCAAATACAAGTTATAGGTCACTTTTTCTAAGGCTGTTGTAATAAATGAAGAGTCGTAAATTGATAACCAGCTGCAATAACTGATTTCCACAATACATATCTCACTAAGCAGGAATTTATCTGTCTAGGTTTGGGAGCAATTTGAAAGTTCAAGCCATTCTTATATATATTGTATATGGACTGGGTACATCTCATTTGGTAAAGCATATTATTTGTATGCAAAATGACCAGGATTCAGTTCAAGGAAGACTGCTATGGGAAACAAGGGAAAATCAATGGACTATTAAGTTTCTTGGACCAATGGTTTGATTAATTCAAAGCAATCTAATAAGTTACATCTTATAAATGAATGTTTCATAGAAAATAGATAAATGAATAAATAAATAAATAAACAAATTCATGTCAATATGATTCTCTGACTGTAAACTCAGTATTTAGGAATGCTCCAAAAGAGTAAGGTATCCTATTCTATATTTTATGTGATGATTAATCAAGAAAACAAATTGATGTTGGTATAATTGCATTTTTAACATGCAAAAACCAAGACATTAAATCATTACTGTGAGGTTTATTGATAATGTCTTTGAAAATTTTAGATATGTTAACACTGAGGATATCCTGTTGAATGTAATATATGCCTTACACATTGATTTGCCCTTGAAATTTTTTAAGGAACTGTAATAGTTGAAAACAATGGTTTAATTCCTGACTGGGAGCATGCGTACAACATACATCTCATCATTTTTAAACAGTCTTGTAGATCATTAATTAATTAATTCAAATAAAGTTGGATTAATCCCTTCCTATATAGCTTATATAATGATGATGAGAAGATGTTGTTCTTTTATTCTGAAAAGTCTTTTAATGCAGCTAGTTGTTATTGATAAGTACCCTGCACTAAGCACTTTTGCTGTTAAAAACACATCAGATTTCATGTGCAGTAGAAATGCCACTGTTAGATCTTTTCCTTGTGCCTCTGTGAAATTCTTTTAATATTTTTTTCTTATTTATAATATGATATTATAATTAATAGTGTGAATTGTTTTATCCTATTTTGTGCTGCACTTAGTAACAAGCTCACAACAAATAAACTTATTACTGCTTTTTCTTCAAGAAGAAATGGAGTCTTATGCATTCAGATGTTTAAGTCTACCCTTATATTATAAGCCAAAAAATGGGAGGGTTAAATGCCCAGGTGACAAGCTGCATATTTCAAAGCATCTTAACCATATGTTTGAGTTTGAACAACTGAAATTCATCCAACCATAGCTGTCAAAATGACATTTGGGAGATATTTACCGATCGTATTTTAGGCAAGCTGACATCAAAATTTCTTGAGCTGGGAGTAATTTTATTCAACTATGTCACACTTTGCACTTCTAAGGGGTCCTGATCATCACCCTGACAGCTTAGATGAGCAAATATTTACACATTTAAAATTTTTAAGGATATGTCTTTGTTTTGTCTGTGGTTCAGAGGAGGATGAACTACTAAAAAAGTTATCAGTGGAAAAATATCCACTGGATGAGATTAAGAATTTTCATTTATGTGCATTCAGATTTGTTTAAATGTGTTCACTATCAGCTTTCCAGCTATCATCTCATATATTTATTTTGTTTCAGTTTTTTTCACCTAAATCAAGGAATGCCAAACAGGTTCTAGCCAGTACAAGAATGCACTTGGAGTAATTGTGCCAACTGCCCAGCTGGCTATGACACAATTTCATTTAAGCAATGTGTCTTCAGAAGATTTAACACAGATCAACTGTATTGGATTTAAAGCATAATAGGAAAAAATGTCTGTGCCATGGTTAACATAAGGAAATGAAACACATATTCAATTTCTTATGCTCCAGCAGTGTTGATTATTTTAGTGAATTAATGACTTAGTAAATTAATCACTCACACAAACAACCTCTCATACATTTCAAACGATACAAGGTTTTACTCTAGTTCCACAATCTCAACTTTTTGATACCGTAATGTAGGAAGGATAATGCAAAGAAAATACTTATTTTTATGTATAGACTTGGGTATTTTTTTTCTTAGACTTATTCTGAAATGTAAGTTTGTTTGTTTGTTTGAATTTATATAGCCACCCACTCACTGTCAGTGAAAGGCTTATAAAAATAAAATAAAAATAAAAACTCAATAC